>JANHGB010041180.1:82409-106070 GCA_026283785.1 Coracopsis vasa | reverse complement strand
TCGGAAGTTCTTGCGCTGGAAGGGAGTCCTGCTGGGGCTTTCTGAGCACACGACTGAATTAATGAATGAACGAATGCAGCTTGCCAGCACAGATTTAAATTGCTTACTAGATCAAAATCTGCTCATTTTCTCTGTCCTTTCTCCCAGCCTCTCTGTCTTTTATTTATTAATTTATCTGAGAAAACAGATAAAGAGCACAGATTAAAAAAACCCCAAAAAACTCCAAGCAGATAAAGTGCCTGCAGACATCATCAAGGCAGCAAATGCAGATAAACGCTTGTTTTTCATGCTGGACTGAACCTTGGCACTGAACTTTAAGCCCCAGTCCTGTGTTGGGAGGTCCCTGGCAAAGGCTGGTGGGTGGCTGGTGATGGCCGTGGGGCTGGGGGTGCAAGGACCCACGGCTGTGCAGCTTCTGTGGCCCGACTGCCGTGAGAGAGTCATCTTGCCACCGACAACCCTTTTCTGCAGCCCCTGGGAAGAGGACAGCATTAAAGCAGTGAAGCCCTGCTTTGAAAGGGTGAGAAATAAACCGGGGCTGCTTTGCCTTCCTGCACGTTGTTTGTATGTTTCAGATCCACGCTGTCTTTGGTATTAGCCAGTTGTCAGACTTTAATGGGCGCTTGCAAACAGGATCTGTGGAATATTTTGATTTATTTGGCTACTGGGCAGACCTCCAGCCTGCTGTCTTAACTGTGGCGTTTGTATTTTAATAGGAGTTTTAAGAAGGCTTGGCTAGGGGTATTTAAGGTAGTCCCTGAGCTTTTACACAGGCTTTCTCAGCCCTGATTAAAAACATAGCACTGAAGAGATGCGGTGCCAGATTTTTCAGAAGCAGAGAAGCAGGGACCCTATAAGTGTACCACTGTTGATGCTCTACCGAAGTCCCTTTCAGTTGAGTGAGCTCCTCTCACACCGTTATGGCTCCTTTGCTTCCCTGTGTCTGGACTCCTTAACTCCGTGTTCAGCCATGCTGCGCAAGGCCAGAATGCAGGCAGCCCTCCTCCACTGCCCGAGCAGGGCACTGGGGAAAGGACAAGGACGGATGCCTGCTCATCCCCACCGCTCTCCCCAGCCCCTGCTTTGCAAGGCCAGACGCCTCCCTCCGAGCACCGGCACCGCGATGCGCTGCAAGGAGGTGGCGTGTGCCTGCAAGGAGCTCAAGGCAGCAGCGAGACGCCTCCCCGGACTCCGGTCTGCACGATAGCGAGCGAAGGGGATAGAAGACAAATGTTGCTTATTCAAGGTGAAGGGCAGTGGTGGCATGAGGGAAAACCAGCCTGAGCTCTGCGCTGGAGTCTGGAGACCTTCCTGAAGGTTCAGTTTTTACGGTGTCTTAGATTTGAATTGTAAAGCTTGTGGAAAGAAGAGGCTGATAATCAAAGAGAGATTCTGCCAATATATCCAGGTATCCTGAGCTGAACTGCCCCTGCTCTTCCTCACCTTCCTGTCCCCGTGCTGCTGGCACAGCCTGAGCAGGGATGGATAGCTATGCTGCCTGGTGCAGTGCAGGCATCTGCTACTGCAATATTGACCAGGTTTGCTTTCCTCATCTAGAGACTCGACTGCGAATTTGAATCCAGGTCTCTGGAGGTGCATGCCCAGTGTGCAAGCACTCTGCCTGCTGCTGGCTTCACAAGGATCAGCACCAAAGTGCACTTCTGCTACACACCATCCCAAAGGGAGCTCAGCGCTTCAGAAACGAAAATCTGCCTTGACCGGAGGGACTCAGCTCTCTAATAAAGAGAGGAGCAAAATTGGACTTTGAAGGGGTCACAGTGGTCACCTACTTAATGCACTCTGGGAGGCAGTTTAGCCACTGAAAACCAAACTGGGGAGCAGTTCCAGGCTCCCCAGATGCAGCCTGGAAGCCACTAAAACAAGGACGTCCATGGTGGATGATTTTAAAAGGCACCTCGGAGCCCAGATTGTCAGTAAGCTCTACAGGTTTCATTGGAGTGTTTGGAGGTTTCATTGAGTGACCTCTATCAGCATGAGGCCCTTCAGAGCCAGCAAGCTGTGTGTGGCTGCCCTCCTTCCTCACCTGCCCCTGGGGCGCACACTGAGAAGAAGGGAAGCTTGAGACCTCATGGCAAGGTTGAGCTGCTCTGCTCCGCCTCCCCACAGCTCCAACATCAACCAGCTGCCCTGAGAGGAGAAGGTGTGATCTCAGCTCATTGCATGCATCCATGCAGAAGGATGGGAGCACAAGGGTAAATATCAAGGCACCTGGGAAAAGGCTTGCTTGGGTAATGAAATGGTTGTGAGGTGACACATCGATTCAGGAGGAAAGATGCAAAAAACTGTGCATCGTAACTTCAAACTTCACCAGCTTGCGGTACCAAGCATCCCTTGAAATGCTAATTAAAACGAGCTGAGGGAGAGGAGCCTGCTAACAGGATCACAGCCACGCTTGGATTGAGTAATAAACATGCAGTGCATCCATGTTTCCCTGTATGCGAGCTTTCCAAGCTGAGCTGACTGTAAATGTTGCGGTTATGTGAAACCCACACGGAGTACGATGAGAACACAAGCTAGAAAGAGAGGCAAGGCCTAGTTACGAAGCTGGGAGAGAAAAAAACCACAACAGCCATCCACAAATAAATAAATAACTGCCTGAAATGAGGGCTAATTAACTTGCAATAAACCAACTTAACCACTTAGGGGCAGCGTTAACACAGAGTTAACATGCAAAACAAACCTGTGTTTTCTCACCTGGTTAATTTAATATGCGCGGTGAATATTCATGGCGTATGAAATCCTGATACATCAACACACCAAGTGATGCAGTCTGTCAAACCCAGGAACGTGTGGCAACAGGAGTAACTCAGTCGCTCCTCACAAGGTGTTAACTTTGATCAGTTGGTGTTTCTAAACGTATTCATAGAGGAGGTAGGACTTCGCTGCTTTTCCTCTGTCAGGGTCATGGTGTGCTCTATACAAAGATTAAAACCTAAAAAAGGAGATAAAAAAAGGGCTTCACTTAAAATAAATAGAAAGAAGATGAAATGGAAAAAAGCTGTCTTTGAGAAATGCTGCTCTTGCATGCAGGAACTGAAAACCCCATTTTATCTCCATGGCCACATTCAGAGTCACTTTGCTTCCGGACAGTGTGTTTCTTTCTCTACCTCACATGCAAAAGAGTCCTGGTTCCTTGGATTCCTCTCAAACATTTCCTTGCATAAAAAGGAGCTCAGACCCGCTTCAGGTATGTTTACACTCCCTGATCAGAATAAGTACATAAAGGAAAGGTGGTTTTTCTAGTGTTGCTTGTCTTAGTTGAGTTAGCTCTGCCAGGCAGAGGCAGCAGGAAAAACACAATAACCCCATTTTGGTTTATTTTAATTTCTTGAAATAAATAAATAAAATAAAGGGAGCTTGCAGCTTGAATTCAGCCTCAGGTAAAACTCCACTTATCTCACTGCTTTCTTAACCTGAAGCATGAAAAGCATGACTTTTCCCCTCCTCTTCCTGCCCCCCTCCTTGGCACAAGGTCATTTTCATGGCTCATACATGGCTTGCCAGTGTCCCAGCATCATCTTTACAAGCGCCAGGTACTCCCGCTGCTCTGGCTAGGGCTGGGGGCAGCTGGAGACCTGCTTCCATGGAGTGCCCGGCGCTCCTGGCAGTGAATGCCAGATCCATGCACCACCAGACCACTCAGTATGAGGAATACGGTCTGGATCAGGTGCAAGCATGTGTTCCTGTTTCTGCTGAATTAGCCAGAGCGCACAGTGGGGAACATATGCCAGCTTTATGCTCTGTGCTGGCTGAGGGAGGACAGGCGATACCTGATCTGGCATCAAGTGAGCTCAGTGCGGAAAGAAGATATTGAACATGGCATAAAGTTAAAGTGGGATGAGTAAACAATATCTGATCTGGCAGAAGAAGCTGCTGGTACGAAGTTGGCCTGTCAGAACCATTAAAATAAATTAAAACCAGCAGAGTGAGTGCCATGTGGCCAAAGTGGTTTTGCTGCGGTACCAAGGAAGTCAGAGCCAGTTTACTATGCTGTCAAACCATGCACTTGGGAAATGGGTTGGAAACATGTGCCCACCCTTGCTGGCATGCCTCTGATGATCAACACAGGCAGATAGGGAGGTGAAGGGCCAGGGATGTTCAACACTGGAGGTACAGACCTTGTCCAGCATTGCCCAAGTGGCAGCAGCTACTGCAAAGCAGATTGTGCCTTGGCAAAGGGCTTCCCCTGGGGCAGGAAGTGGTGCTGGGGGTGCTGCGCTGGGGCCAGGCTGTCAGGGAGGCTGAGCTGGAGGAGAAGAGGGATGTGCGGCACTGCTGCCAGCACTGCTTCTGCAGAGGGAGGAGGGTCAGGCTCCAGAGCCGTCACCCTGCCAAAAGCATTAAACTGACTGAAATACAGTCCTGTGAGAAAAGGAAGCAAGCAAGCTGTCAGAAGTGAGAGAGAAACAACGGGCCCACTGCACAGCATCATCCACAGGCCACCCTTCTCCTTTCACCTGACTCAAGTGGGTGAAGAAAATCGATGTTTAGGCACTTGCTTCCTTTACTCATAAAATTTGAGTGTTGCCCCTCTCTTTTCTTCTAAGATGGCCAGCACAGCCTGGGGACATCCAGTCCCACAGCTCCTAGGAACTGGAAGGAGAATGGAGGGGCTGACTCGTCATGCATTATGCTGAATATTTACCCCTCATGCATGCTATTTGATTTTAAATCTAGCGTGTAATATGCTTTGCATCTAGCGTGTTGCTCTTGTGTGTTTTTCCCTTGCCCTGCCTGTCTCTTGCTGGCAGCTGCCATCGCGAAACAAAAGGCAGCTGCCAGTTTGAGTGAACATCTCTCTCTCTCACTCTTTTCCCTCTTGCTCTTGGAGCTGATGCAACACCACTTCACAGGCTGGGTGGCAGACACTGATGCAAGGGGGGCTCGCTGCCCTCAGGATGCTCGGGCATGTGGTGCCTCTGAGATTCACTGCCAGAGCTCGAAGCCGTGTTCAAGCTCTTGAACCTGGCTCAGCAGCAGCCAAGAGACAATCTGCTGTCACCCTGCCAGCACACCAGCTCAAGCTGCAGTGATTGCCCATTTCACAGGGTTTGATGTTGCTGCTTTTGGCAAAGGTGACGATTTATTAAATACTACTTTGGTCTTCTGCCCCAAGAGTCAAACACAGGGATCTCCTCCTCCAAACAGGTGGTATTCCCATATCAGCTGAAAAAAAACTTGGAAGCAGCAAGACTGAACTGAAATGGCACTTGGAAGAAGAGACTTTCGTGTGTCAAGTTGAAGTACCATGAGGGGAAAGCAGGGTGAGATGCCAGGACCTAGACTCTCAAGCCAGCTGTGAGCATTGGATGCTGCTGTTCTTTGGCCAGCGGGACTGTGCAGAGTGCAAGCTGCTGCACATGTTCAGGGAGTGCATCCCAAACTCACCCAGGATATTTGTCCCTTGGTTCCTTTCACGACTGGCTCACTCCATGTTCTGGGAGACTCCGGAGACCATTAGAGGGGTCAGTTCAGCTGTTTTTTCCAAAGATGGGAAGTATGAAAGAGATGCGTCTGCTCTTCCTGGGGAGCCTTTACCCAGAGCTATAATGGGAACTTGCTTTGGGAAAACATACTGAACTCTTGACTGCTGTAAATAGCCATGGTCTGGGTAGTGCCTCTGAGAAGGGAGTGCTTCCTGCTGGAGAGGGATGGAAATTAACTCAAGTTTGCTGGAGCTGTGGTCACTAGCACATCCTCAGTTTTTCCTTATCTCTCTGGGCTGTGGCAAGGGGATAGGGAAAAGGTGAGGGCAGGAAGGCTGTAAGAAGTTAAGCAGGATGCTGAATGATAGTGTAAAATGAAAAAGCCACGTAAATGCAAGCCTCAGTTCCAATAGGGAAGTTAGGAGGTGAGATCCGAAACACCCTCCTGGGAATCTGGTGTGTGCTGAAGAAGTGTACTGAAACAAATTCTCATGCAAGCTGTATCACACTGGCTGTCAGAGAAACTGAGCCCTCACTCCTTTCCTTTGTGGCAATTTTCTTTCAGGCAGCTCCTGTTTGGTTTTGGTGTGTTCTATTTATATTTTTTTCCATAATAGAAATGGGTATCCTCACATCACTTATTGTAAACTCTTTTACAAAAATTATGGGAATATGGGCTTGCTTTGAGGAGCAGTTTGGAAAGATCTTGTTTTGTTTGATTTGCCTGATAATAAAGTCCAAAGCAGGCACTGTTTATTTTAAATCATGGAGGAAAGTGAGGAAAAGAAGCTGCAGAAGACAGGTCTGAAGTCCTTGAGGAGCTGTCAGGGCAGAGGAGAAATTATAAATGTAGGTGAGAAGTTTGTGCTTTTTATAAGCAAAGAGCAAGCTATGCCTCCCAAGTGAAGACGATTTCCTCTAGATTAAGAAGGGTTGCAAATAAGCAAAGAATAAAGGTTTATTGCCACAAGCAAGAGAGGGCATCTTGCATTGCTTCACAGCACTCACTTGCCTCTCAAATAGGCAGGCAGGCTGCTTGCACTGAAAGGGTGCACTGCAGAAAAAGAGAGGCAGGAAAAGACAGGCGTGAACACTTCTGCCTGAACTATCATAATCCCCCTCACCTGAGCTCCTGGATGGAGTCTACAGGTTTTCTCTGGTTCCAAAAACTACACAGAAAGTACAGTTTATGGCAATGTTTCCAGTCTGATTTATCCAAGCCACATTCTAGAAGTGGAGTGTGAAGAAGCAGTAGCACAAATGAATGGCTGGATGCCTTCAGGTTCTCATGATCTTTGTGCTCTGGTTTCCCAGAGTTGTGCTGTGAGACCATCAGCAAGTCCCACTGCAAGGATCTCTGTTGCTGTGATGGGACATGAGGCCAGAGGTGCTGTAGCCTACACAATGGCTGTAAAATAGGTAAAGCATGGTTCTGCTCTGAAAACCAATATATTTAACTCCTGTGACACTGATGAGTTAGCACACCTATGACAGATGGAGTGAATGAGTCAGATCTTTTCCCTTTGCCACCACCTGCACTGGCAGGTCAGGACTGACAGCTCCTGAATGTCTATCATTTGCCATTGCTTTGGCTCCTCTTCTCTGGAAGGCAAAGGAGCTTTTCCTGGTCTAGGTATTTTCCTAATGGCTTTCCCCTTTAGGGAGCCCTGTTTAGTAGCAATCCTGAATGGTCGCTCCATGTCCCCCTGCGCAGGGTGCAGGGTGCTGCTGCCTGTGCTGGAGGCCCTGTGGGATTTGGCCTCTGAATTTCCAGCCTGCAGGAGGGCAGCCTGCAGCAGTCCCTTACAGTGTACCCGGCATCTCCATGTCTTCCCTGGTTTGGCTTCCCGCCTCTCTGTGACTCCAGTCTCCCTTTGCCAGGCACAGCTCCTTTCTCCAGCACACATTACACTGCTCAAGTGGCCTGCCCCTTTGCTTAAGTGATAGTGCTCCTCACAAAAGGATTCTAAAACATCTTCATTAAAGATATAAAAGAATTCTCTTTACTCTGTCACCAGGCTGGGGTTTCTGCCACCCTGTCCTTCCAGTGCACACTCCTGTCACCTCAGGCACAATGGGCACCCACAAAGAGCAGCCCCAAGCCCCTAAAGAGGCCTGGTTCATCCTGTGACATAATGGTCTTGGGGATGATCTCAGGGATCAGGAGGATCTGAGGGTGATCTCACAGAGGGTGGGAGTCATGGGCCATGGTATGTTGGGGTGGACCCAGAGCCTGAATTAATTCACTTTCCTCTTGCCTGGACCTCTGCCCATCCCGGAGATAAATGCTGCTGGAAAACAGAGGATCAAGGCCAACTGCTTCCCTCTCCCTCTGACATTCCTTGCTCAGTGAGAAAGTAGCTTATGTATGACTGATTCGCTTTGTGAAAGGGAGAGAAAATCACTCAGCACACTCGGATGGAGTGTCAGGAGTGACAATGGGGATCAATCAGACTTCCATCTCCTAAAACAATTCAGTAGTCTTTTCTTTGCTGTGGCATGAACCAAGAAAAAATATTTCTTCCTTTACAACCCTTTTACTTGCCACTTCTTCAGCTGAAACTAAGGAGTGTGCCTGACAGTGTAGAAATAGCCTCTGCTGAAGTCCATCCTGGGGATGCTTTCCAGTGGCAATACGCCAAGCAAGGACATTCAGAGTGTCACTGCAGAGTCCCAGATTGCCCTCCTGTCCCCAGCCGCATTCCCAGCCTAGTGGGAATGATGCAGAGATGTTGGGACCCACTCTTTGCTAAGCTCTTAGCCCTGGAGGAGTCAGCAGATCATGCTGTTTGCATACTGAGATGCCTTCTGTCACCCAGCTCTAAACAGCCACTTGCTAAGGTGTAGACCTGGGTCTCAGTGTGAAGTTTTGAGGCCAGATCCTCCCTACCAGTTCCCCCACCAGCAAAATCAACTCTTGTGCCTTACCCTTCAGTGTTTTCAGCGTTTAACCATGGCAAGCTGGGGACAGACCTTAAACTTGCATTCAGTCTCAGGGAGAAGGATCAGAGATCATTACAAGCCCTGAGGACCCCAAGCACTGGAGAGGACAACAGAAAATGCCAATTGCCTTAATGCTGGAGGAGGTCCAGACCATCTGCATTCATAGAGGGACTGATCGCAGCCAGCCGTGCCAACAGGGCAATCCCAAGCTCTCCCTCCCCTTCCCACAGTAATGTCCCTTCCCGAGACTGGGGTGGACTGTGGCCCATTGCATGGGGCTATACAGCTAGGAAAAGTCCAGGTACACAATGAGATATAAAAACCTCATTAGCAAGCCAACAAGAGCAGACACAGTACAGGGCACTTGGGAAACTGGAGTTATGGGGGTCTGCACCACACATCTAGGGCAGGTTCACTTCTAAAACATCCCAGCAATGGGCACCTTTCCTGGGGGGCTTAGAGTTAACTGAGGCAACATGCCAGCACTTGGACATGCTCTGCAGTGGACTGTGAGGACACAATTTCCCCAGAGAATAGCAGTGAGGAAATGTAATCTCAGCCATCTGTAGTCTCAGCAAACCATGGAAATCCCCTCTATTTTTTCCATTAAAAGGCTCTCTTGTGTGGGGAAGAGGAAGGCTGAGCTGGCACACTGTTGAAGCCTCCCTTTTAAGATACCCTTTTCTCATGTCTCCCCCCATCTGTCAGACCTGCCTGCCTCCTGGAAATGCATCGGCAAGGCTGAATTTCAAGTGCCACCTTACAACTGTTGCTTGCATGTCGTCCCCAAAAAGGAAAGCAGAAAACGGGAGGATGCTGAGGGCTAAGATACAAGCAGCCCGTGCATATGTGATGCAGGGGGACGGTTCATGGGTGACTGAAGCTTGTGCTCCCTGAGCTGGGCTCCTGCTCTGCACAGCCTGGCCAAGTCGAGAGCCCTGCCTGGCACAGCCTCACTTCTTGATGATTTCGGCCTCAGTAAAGACTCTGGTTCTGATGTGTGGATTTCTCTTTAGGATGAGAGGGGGAACAAACCCCACAAAGCCTCCTCTCAAAAGCCAAACTTCCCCAGCTGAAGCCAATAAAGAGCAACCCAGCTGTTCCCGCTCCCTCGGGCTGGCATGGGCTCTGCAGGCAGCAACCCCCCCCCCAGCAGCCGGGGAGCATGCGGGGTGCCGGTGGCAGCGGGATGGGGGCAGAGACCCGAGGCGAGGGCCCCGCTGCGGGTGTCCCGCCTGGAAAGCCGGGGCCCCGGGGAAGCGCGAGGTGTCTGACAGAGGGCTGACTCAGCGGGAGGCAGCGGTTTGTGTAACCTCCAGCAATCCATTATTACAAAGGGGCTTTCAGGAACTCCTCTGTGCCAGGCACAGCGAGGGTTATTGATTGAGGAGACAGTGTAAATGCACAGAGAGGCTCCATCCATTAGGGCCGCTGCTCTCCACCAATTAGAAAAAAATCATTACTCAGCAGTCATCAATGGGCTCTGCGCAGCGCTGGAGTGCATGCATTCAATCCATCTTCTCCCACCTCCCTGAAAACTTAATGACAACTATTAGGGCTCCGCTGAATGCCCGGTGTGTACAGAAGCAAAAGATTCATTCGGTAATCTTAGTAATTACGACGCCATAGGGGAACGCATCCTAAATTCAAACACGGGTGCGAGGGGGGAGCGCGGGGGGAAGAACCTGAATTCCTGTGTTGTGAAAGCCCTTGTCATGCTCAGCTTCCCGCCCCTTCCCACTCACCTGCTGCCTCCCCTTCCCTCTTCTCATGGCCTCTCGGTGGGATTTCTGGGCTTGCTTTTCTGCTTTCTCCCCCCTCCCCAAAGGGGAAAAACACCATTTTGTGAAAGCAAATTGAAGTGGGATGACTTGGGAAATATTTGAGACCTCTGGATGAGGCACAAGCCTGGCAACACTGTTTGACAGCACTGCCCTGAGCAATTGAGGAGGCGAATTCCCATTTACAAAAGCCCGTAGAGCCATTCTGGAGCCCCGCTGGCATAACACATGCAGGGTGCAATTTATTTACTCTGCCACAGCCCTCTCCTTCCCCCCTGCCACCCAGCCTTTTCATTTACACATGGCAGGACTGAGGCTGAGCGAGACCCTTGTCTGCCTCCTTGCCAATGCATGTCACTCCAAGTTACGGGGAAAGCAAAGTCCCAGGAGGGAATTTTTGGAAGAGCTCAAGGATGGATGTGACATGTCATTGAAGTTGAAAGGAGCAGTTACTTACAAGCAACAGTGCTTTTCACAGGGCTCCTCTTCTCCAATCTGGGAAGAGGTAAGTCATCATTATATGAGGGGCGCCAACAGTGTTCATCAGCAGCCAGAGCCTGGAGACTGCTGTCAGTCATGCCGGTGCTCAACACTGCACCTCCCAGCAGAGGAGTATCTTCCACACCACCAGCAGCCGTGCGTCTGACAGATGTCACCAGGATAAGGGACAGCTGAAAGGGAAACTTTGCTGTTCCCTTTTTAGTACCCTCTAGAGGAGCTGATCCTGCCAGCGCCAGCTCGCACAGCATCAGCCTGCTTGGAAGGGGGGATTGCTACTGCAAGGAGAAGACAAGCTCCCAGTGCCTGCCTCAGTTCAAAGTTGCAGGCTGATCTTGCAGGGGGTGAAGAAGCTGGGTCACCACATCTCTGTAGCTAACCTCAGCATGTCTGGGATCAAGACATTAGCCACAAGCATCATAGCTATGAGAGGTCTCAGTAACGATAAAGTATGACCAGCATGAGACTTCTTAGGCCTTTGCTTGGACTCCTTGTTCTGTTTCGCATGCATGTGTTGTAGGAATAATGCAAAAGTTCCTGTAACATGCAGCAGATGGAAAAATACGTTAAAGGGGAGATGGCGCAGAAAATCACAGGAAAATTAGGAAAACTAAAGTAAATTCCAAAGAGTCTACTCAGTTTTTATGTTGGTTTTACTCACGGGAGGTACCTTTAAGTTCAGCAAGATTTATGAGATACAGTGTGAAGGCCTCAGACTCCATCGGGTTGTTAAGGAAAACGCAACATCCAAACTTTCTCAGAAATGACAACAGAAAAAGGAAGACATTAAAGATTATTCAGTGGGGAGAATAGCCTTTCTCCTCTGTGTATGAAATGTGAGAAGGGCACTGAGGGAGCGGTTACTCTCTCTGCCACATTACACAGCATAGGACAGGCACAGAGAGCCTGTTCCTTGCTGAAGGCCAAATACGCCTTTGAAAACCTCAGATAAGCAACATATTCATATCCATCTTGATGTTATCCAGCAACAATGATGAAAATACCCGGGTGGCTACAAGCCATGTGCAAAATGATTTTGCAGCCTGTGTCTGCCCCTAATGTACCCTAACTTTCATAGAGGCTAATGGGTCACACAGCAGGGTTGTACCCCTGTAAGCGACTCTCACGCTTGGTGCTGATGACCCTGTTACATCCATCACTAAGTGGCTTTTAATGTGAAAGTTTATTAAAGAATTAATTCCCAATCAGGCAAAAGGGAATGTCTTGGTAAAATGCAATGACAAGATCTGCACATGCGAGGCATTGGGAAGAATGGATGAAAGAACTGGGAAGAAAGGATGTTGCATTCATTACAAGACCCTCCAATACCTTCTCATGATCTTTGAGGTCCCTTCCAACCCAAACCGTTCCATGATTCCATGCTCCTTCCCCTGCAGTGTGCTGCCAAAAGGCACAGACGTCCTCCCTTCCTTCCTTTTGGCTGGCTGGGGAGAGCCCCTGCTCCAGGGGCACTGGAAAAGGGAAGACCATGGCAACCAGATTAAATGACAGGCACCTCTGCGGTTTCTGTTCAGCCATGCCTGACCTTGACGTGTGAATCGGAGCCAGGAAGGACAACGTGCGAGAGTCCATCTGATCTGCCGCTCCCGGGGAAGGTGCTGGCAGCCACCCTGCGGGCTGTGGATCCGGCCATCTGCTGCAGACACAGGGTAGCTGCGTGGAGGCCCAGCTGGCAAACAGGCCGGTGGCCGGCTGGTCCTTATAGAGCGAGCAGTGTCCGCAGGTTCAGTGCAGATGGACCCAGGAGACCGCGGCACTGCTTGAGCATGGAGTTTTGTCTGTGCTCCTGGGACTGGAGAGAGACCAAGCTCATGGGCAAGGTGCTTTGCGAATCAGGCAGAACGATACATCAGAGGACCAAGCACCATCTTGGCCCTTCTTCTCTTTATGACCTAAAGCCAAGCTGGCTGCTAATACGGAGCTCACCATCTGATTGCCGTAAGTCATGGAATTGCTTCCCCTGCTTAAATGGAAGCAGTCGGTGCTGGGCTCCCTGGTATACACACATGTAATAATTTGCAAAGCCTTGACCACTGTCCTTCAAGGTTCCTTGCGAAGACCTCTGCAACGCAGAGAGGGGAAAAGGGCAGGTATTGAATCGATAGCACTGGCCATTTACTACAAACTGCAGGCTTTGGAGGATGAAGGAGGATATATTGGATCCTTTGAGCAGTGGGGCACTTTGTTTCTCTGACATTGGTGCTCAGAGAATGGTGTAGAGGATGATTGCTTAGAAATACATTTGCTAAGCTATTTGCTTAAACTACAGAGTCACTTGGGCACCATCAGACAGAAGGAAAGCCATGAGCTCTTTTGCCAAGAGACTATTGATAACATCTTTGAAGAGAAACCTTAAAGCTCTAGGATCATTTGCTGAGTGTCCTTCTCCCCATTAAGTGTGATTATTGTATTTAAGGGGTAAGGAGAATAAGATTTAGGGTCATTGTTAAAAGAACTCCAACCCAATAAAGACAAAAGCCAAAGTTTGAGAAGAGGAACGCATACTACAACAAATACTCAAAATATGGCTATTTTACATTTTTTCTCATTTTTTAAACTGGTTTTTTTTTTGTTTTTTTTTTTTTTTTTGTTGACTCTCTGAACAAGGAAATGGCTGATCAGGGTGAAAATTCTGTTGAGGTGTTCTTCAGTGTGTGCCTGGGGATAGCAGGGGATTTCATCTCCAAAGCTTTAACTCATCCTAAATGACAGACTCACATCCTAAATGCCTTCTAATGAGATAATATTTGTCCACTTTCTCTTCCTGTAATTCCAGGAATGTTCAAAGAAGCTGGAAGAAGAAATCTGCCCAAGGGCTTCCTGCACATATAAGACCATGTTTTGAAACTGTACAGTGTCCTTTGCTGTTTTGCAGGCTGTGTTTTTGCTCTGGATGGTGTATTTTCAGCGTATTTATCTACATTTGGGAAAAGGTCTTCTTGATGGTCCAATCTTACCCTATTTGGAAATACTTCAGTTGGAACCTCTCAGGGCTTCTTTGTAATGAAAGGCAAGGGTTCTCTTGCCTTTCATTATAGACTTTTCATTATAGACTGTCTATAGAATTTTAGATGTTTCTTGGGATTAGGCTGCTCCTTCTGGATCCTTGAACCAGTTTTGTTAAAAAAGCCCATTTCTGCTGTGGCAGACCAGACAGGAGCCTTGCTTTGGTGGGATCATTGCTTAGGTGTCTTCCCCTCACCCCTTTCACTATTTACGAGTTCTATCTTAGCAGCATTATCTTTACCCTTCTCCTAGAAAAGTGTGTCCTCTTTTCTATAATTTCCTGTTGCCACCTACAGAGCATTCCCCAATCTGTCAGCCATTTACAGCTCCCTCTGTTCTCTCTCATCCCCCTCCACTGTGCTTTTGTCAGTCATTCCTTGTCTTCCCCAGCTCTTTTATTGCCTCATCTTCTGCTTCCCTCCTTCACTATCATAGTATCCCTCTTGTATTTCCTCCTTTGCCCGCTGCACAATGACTATGCCCCGGTACTAACTGACTTGCTACTGTATGCCAAGACTGGTCTTCTTGTCTTAACTTGGCCCATGTCTGAAATACCATAAATACCTATTGGATCAAAGGCAAAGCCATCCCAGTATCCCCCAGTCTTCTCCATGTGTGAGCTGCCCAGGGAGAGAGCTGCAGGCTGATGAGGAGGATGTAGCCCCATTCCTCCTCAGCATGAGGAAGGACCTTCCAGACCTTGGACCCTAAGGAGAGGAATGAAAGATGAGCTACCTCCTTTCAGGCTTGTCTCCTCCACTTTGTTATTGTTACCTCCTTCCTGGACGCCCCCAGCTTGCCCTGCAGATACCAGCTATTTTTTCTCTCAGATTCTCCTGTGGATTAGCATAAACCAAATTGCCCTCATCCATATTTACCTTAGTGAGACTGTTGCTTCTATTTCAGACCTGGCAGAGTGCTTACACTCTCAAAATCTGGGTTGTATTTCTGAGATACACTATTTCACTCAATGAAAGATGTCTGTTATAGACTCTGTCTATAACCCTTCCACCCTTTCAGGTGAAAACATGCTGAGGTACAATCTCCCTCACTTCCTCCCTGAGACACATCTGCTTTGTGTCGTCTCTTCCATTCAAACAGAGGCTTCCTTGGAAAGGACAGGCTTCTTGCCATCTTCCTGAAAGCAGCACCCCTGTTCTGCCTCTACTGCTATTGAAATTTATGTTGCTGGAAGAGTCCCTACCACACTGTCAGGAACAGCACAGGTCACCCATCAGCTCCCTAGAAAACCAGGCAAAGAGTGTCTTTTCAGCTGAGATATAAGGACCACCTGCTGCCAAAGTGGGAGACTACTTCCAAAGTAGTTGACTGGAATATGACAGACTCATGCCAGTGCCCCCACAGGGTTTGAAGCAGTGATGGTTGATGCAATTAGACCACGGCAGGGTTGCAATCTGAAAAGTGTGCCCTACCCAATCTACCAAAATTACTAGGTGCTGAGGCCACAAAGTCCACAAGACTGATTTTGTGCTCTGCTCTGTGTCTCTCCACTGCAGAGTCTGTTATGCCTCTTGTCTCCAGCAATAGGGAGGCCTTAACTGCATGGAATGTGGCCTGTGCTGCTCCTTTTTTTTCTCCACAAAGCACTGGAGAAAGACAGAGCCCATGGGCAGGGAGAAGATGGAGAGGAGAGTCAGTGACGGAGGGGATTGCCCTGAGGAAGGGAGTTGCCGCTGTCTGAGGGTTGTGGTGTGAAGGGAGAGGCTGCACCAAGTCCTTCAGTGGAAAACACTCTACAAGTTGTGCCAGGGGATGCAGTGTCTCAGAAGGGGTTTCACTACCCCAGTGTAACTGGAGTAAGCAATAAGAACTAGCGAAGGATAAAAAGAGACTCTTGCCTTCACGTGGACTCCTGAACCTTTCCAGCTCAAACCTTTGTCCTAGAGGCTCAGCAAAAGCATTGCTGTGGCCCTTCTCTTGGTATCAGTGTCATGAAAGATTCAAATGGCATTGTCCACCTCCAAAGCTTTTGCAGGATGAATCAGTTTTCCTATGTGCCTGACTTGACACACATTCCCGGACCACTTGGAGGTCACAAATGTAATTAAACCTCGGTGAATAGTAGCAGACCTCACAGAAATAAAGGCCTTAATCCAATCAAGCCACATTTGTACTCCCTGTACAACATCAAGCATGGCCAAAGCAGAAGGGACAGACCGTGGCGAGCTAGAAGGGCCCCAGGAATTTCCTCTGTGCACCGCTAATTATGGATGAGAATGTGATTGTGACACTTGCAGACAATAAGGGCAATTTCTCAAACTGGGGGTCCAAGGCTTGGTATTATCACGCCCAGTTAGTGCAAGAAACACTGGAAAGATCACAGCTGGTTCTTGGAATAAAATGGCTAGAGCTTTCAGGAGAGCTATAATTTGTTAGGTGGAGATCAGCTTTAACAGGTTTGCTTTGTATTGGTAGGTTTGGGGAGAAACTCGTCTTCTCTTTCCTGTTAAAAAGGGGAATGCAGAAGCAGCCTGTTGCCCTAGGAAGTGCTTTTAATCAGCCCATGCAATAGTAATTAATTTTTGCGTAACATCTCATGCTGCATTCCACCCTGGAGGAGGCAATGCTTGATGTGTGGGCCAGGTGATTCACCGGTGATCAGAGGAGCCAGCTGCAGATCTGTTCTGGAGCTGACAGAAAAGTCTCCTGGAATTCTGAGAGGAGGAAAATGTGACAGTGTTGTCACAAGCTGGGCGATTTCAACCTATACACCTGTCAACGTTTGTAGGGTGTTGGAATTTTAGCAAGGAATGGGCAATTTCTTTGCTAAAGAATTCACAGTATTTACCCCAAGTAGAGAATTCCTACTAGCCAAGTGTAGTGAGTAAATACCATTTCACTGATCAGATTAAGGAAGATGCAATCTGTAAGTGGAGTTATATGGGGCGTTGAGGCATTTTGTGGGTGAGCGGCATGTTGCTAACTGTCAAAATATTAGTATATTGTGCCTTAACAATACACAGTGAAGTAATGAAAAACCCCAGAAGTCTGTAACAGGAGCAAGATAGGTACACAGAGACGGGAGGTGGCTCCTGATGACAGGTTCTGGCTAAAAGAAAAGGTGCTTGAAGTGTGGAGCAAGGTGATGTTAAAGGATCTTATTGTTAGAGACCTTGAGGAAAGGTAGGAACAAACAGCTGTATGCTTCATAGAAGCCTGCATCCACCCTGCTCAGAAACAGGACCAGAAAATGGAATGAGAATTGTTAATACTCCTTGTTGTTCAGACTGAGGTAGGGAATAGAAAGCACACTGATGATCTCCATGTGTAAAGCTGTATGGAGAGTTAAAGTGCTGATCCCAAAATGTTTGTAGTGAAAAGGGAAATAATGCTGTTGGAGGAAAAGCACAACTTTTGCTTCATTTTTTTCTACCAAGGTAGGGCTGAAGTTTTGTTGTGCCTTCCCTTGCGCTGGCGGAGGAGGGGGAGCATATGAAAATTACTTTCATTGGAATCACTGAGCTTGAAAAATGGGGCTTTAAAAAGGAGAGAGTGGGAGAGAGAGAAAACCGTAATGTTTTACAAACCATTTCACCTGCCTGAAGAGCAGCCTTGGATCAGCTCCAGTGTGCACAAGGTGCTGCCCTGCCTGCTCTTCTCCAGGGACCTGCTCCGGAGAAGGCTCCTGCCGCAGGCCAGACAGAGGAGACCGCAGCCACGCTCCACTCTTCGTGCTGCTCCGGGCTCTGTGCTTGTGCTCAAGTTCAATAGGCTTTGCTCCTCTGCTCATTCAGCTGATTAAAAGTCATTTTTTTTTCAGGCCACCAGCATGTGAGCCGCAAGGATTCGTTCATTATTGCTCAGCCATGCTGCGAGATGCCGTCTCGAAGTAATTAATTGAGCAACGCTTTGGAAACGTGGAGGAAAAAGATTTTCGGGGGGGGGTAAAAATAATGCAGGAAGGTGGGGGGAGGCTTACATTTTTTTTTCCTTTGAAGTGAGGATATTTTGCTGAGAGGGAGGGAGGCATAGCCAGAGAAACCAGCTCGCTTGTTATTTTACAGCGATATTCTCCACAGCTGTACGGATAAACACATAGCTTCAGCCTGCTGCTTCTGCCTCGTTGTAAAAATAACTGTAGGAGCGGAACTTTGTTAATGAGAGTTTGTTGTGACGATGTGTTTTTCAGGAGAGGTAAGCCCATCCCCATTGCAAACCCTCCCTGCTATCCGGCACGTGCGAGTGGGGAGCCCTGGGAGGTCCGACCCACCATACGGCATGGGGCTTTTGGTGTCGTTTGCAGAACATCTGCTCCTTTCCAGCCAGACCTCAAAGAATCCTGCAAGGCTAACACGAACCACAAGTTCATGCAAGGAAAAAAGGGTGGAGATCCGGCAGCTGTCAGGCAGCAGTATTTATATCCAGGCTGCCAGCACGGAGTGACGTCCGTAATTCCCCCATAACCTCTCTCGCCCAGCACGACACTGGCTGCGCTGTTCTCTCCTGCCACGGCCATGGAATGAAATGGCACTAAATCAGGATCAACCTTTTAGACAAAACTGCCTTTAAAAGCAGTTAAAGTCTTTACAGACAAAGACTCCTGCCTACTGCCCTCACATGAGCCTGGGGACAGGATTGGTCAACTTGCACTGAGAGGAAGCCCTTGGAGGGAGGAAGGAAGAATATATCAGGAATTCTCAGAGAGTTAGAGCAAGAGCAGGACCTATGGGCAATCCTTTACAGAGGCAGAGATTATGTGTGAGTATATGTGTGAAGTCTCCAGGCAAATCAGGCGCTGTGTATTCAAGTGTACAGATAGCAGCATGGTGTATTTTGCATGCCCTTAGCAGATTTTGAACTGAGAGGCACACAACCAATTGACTTCCTGTTTTGCAACAGGGAAAACCAGGTAGCAAATTCAGAGATGAAAATTGAGTGTGCTCGTTCTCACACAAAGTTCTCTATCTCCTATGAGTTTTGTCACACTTGCCTGCCAAAGATGGCACATATCCAAAGGCAAGGGCTGCAGAAACTGCTGAGAGAAGGAATTACAGTAATATAAATAATAACTAATAACCTACTGGCACTCCCAGTGTCTACCCACTCCAGAGCTACCCAGCCTCTGGCAAGACTCCGCACTAGTGCTTCAGGCAAAACACAAATAGCCTTGTCACCAGTGCCCCTAAAAGAAGGACAACAGTGGTCCATCTGCTTGCCACTGATTTGGCCCAGGCACTCCTGTCCCTGCAGCAACTCTGTGATGCTGGGCTCCTCGTATGAACTATGATGGTAATGGCTCTGGCATGCTTGGATTTTTGAGTTTGAGAGTGATCTTGACTACCTTTGTAAAAGGAATGATTTGAATCATAGCAGCAAGCGGAGTTCATGAAAAAGCAGTGTCTATTTATGAATCTGCGGCTTTAAAGGAGCACTGTGTTCCTGCTAGAAAGGGCTCAGCTGGGGCCGTGAGTTCAGCGTTGTTTTCAGCCCGTTCTTGGGGCTGCATTTAATTGCCCTGTTGCGTAATGTTTTCAAGCTATTTTACGGAAGCGTGTGTACTCATCACGATTACCAGAGAAACACAGATTCCCAGAAGCAGCCCTCATTGCAAAGCAGCGCTCAAGCCTCCTCAAATAGCCAGGCCCGATCCACCTCCCCCTCCCACCAGCCCTCTCCTTCCCTGGGCCCCCCCATCAATAATCTGCCTGCTTTCGACAGTAGTGATGCTTATCAGAAAGGGCAGCTCAGTGAACTGGCAGGGACCTGATGCGAAGGTCACCCGGGGATCCCTGCCCCCAGGCACAGCCCACCCTGAGCCTCCCAGCCAGCCCAAGGGCACAGGGCTGGGGAGCAGCCCCACCGCCACTCAGGGAGGGAGAAGAATAGGGCAAAGAGAGGGCAGAAAGAGAGAGAAAGAGCACAAAAGAGTTCGAGGCATTTAAATAGCGCTTGGGATGGTTGTTGTGATGGGGCCGGGGCCCTTTTGGATGCTGCTGCTGACACTTCTAAACGAGCTGACGGCGCCCGGTCTAGAGGATTATGTTCAGTAGCGACTTTCTGTCCTTGCCAGTAGGCACAAACAAATAGCTTATTACATCGGGGCCAATGTTATCGAAATGGCTTTAAAGAAGCAGTCAGCTTTAGTCTCCCTCTGCTCATTAGAAACGGCGGTTAATCACTTGCTGTGAAAAGGCTCACCACAACGTTGCTTATTCCTCCAGCCCTTCTTTGCTGCCCTTCTCACCAGTAAATTCCTTATTCATCTGGTCCGTCCCCCACAATCAAGTAATTTCTTATGCCTGCCACCCACTCTGCCTGGATTAACCTCAGGTGGTCACTACAGGGCAGGTTTCTTGAAAAGCGCTGCCTCTGAGCAAAATCTTTGCACTTTTTATTCCTAAGCCTGCTTTTTAAAATCCCTCTGTGTATCTTGAACCAGCAAGACTCCTTCCCCACAGGCTCTGCTACTGGTTTAATAGCCTCCTGTTTCTCTTAAGTCCCAGTGCTAGCAGTACTCAGCCTTACCGGTGCTGGATGTGCAAAGAGAGCTGGTGGGAAGGCTATTGCTGGCTCCCCAGTCATGCTGGGCACCTTCTTCACTGGCAGTCTGGGCTGAGATGCAGTGGGCTGTGAGGAAGGTGGAGGAGCTCAGACTGCACTGACAGCAGGCTGGTTGTGTTAGCTAACTCAACATCTAGCATGGTTGGTATGGAAAAGCCGTCCTAGGCTTTTGAATGGAGGCAGAGTCCAGGGACATTGGCTTATTGCATGTTAGCGCTGCCTGGTATCAAGTGATGATGCCAGTGTCCAGTGCAGGGATATTTTGACAACCTCTCTGCTCTATCTGGCTGTTTATTAGAAGCACCAAGACAGTGACTGAAAAATGAAGAAAGCCACACTTAGACCTTAATGTGCTGCTAATGTAACCACAGCGGTTCAAAGCTCCGGCCAAAACAAGAAGACTTTCCTTCTGCCTGGTGCTGTAGGTGGCTTTGGAAGAAATTGCTGCCCCCAGGACAGTGTTGGAAGCAAGCAAGCAGGGTGGGCTTCCACACCTCAAAGGGTATCCACAGACGCAGAGAAGCCTTCAACTGGATTTCCAGAAAACCCCAGGGTCTCACTCTCACTGATTACAGGAAAGAAAAGTAGATCAGAGGGAAACATTAGAAATGCCTTTAAACAGAAAAAACAGGGAGACACCACATTCCCTGAAGAAGCAATAATGTTTCATGGGAGCATGGGGAATCTGTTTCACACTGCAAAGTCTCAGCTATCGGGATGTGATTTTATCTGTGTCACCATGTGCTGTGTTACTGCCTGCAGACCCCTGTGTGCAGGGGCACTGCCTGCAAAGGCTTGGCTGCAAGTGGCAGTGTGGCTTTTGCTGAATCCCAGTGACAATGGAGAAAAGGAAGGTGTTACATTTCACTTCCAGCTATTGGTTATGGTGCGTGCCATAGCTTAACCTACAAGGTGGCTAGCAGAGCTGACAGCAAAATGTTCCTGCTCTGTTGCATGTGCTGCTGGTTTGCACTGGTTTTCAAAATTTGCAGAGCCCCTCTGTTGTCATGGAATCATAGAACAGTTTGGGTTGGATGGGACCTTCAAATGTCATCTAGTCCAACCCCCTGCGATGAGTAGGGACATCTTCAGCCAGATCAGGCTGCCCAGAACCACATCCAGCCTGGCCTTGAATGTTGCCAGGGATGGCGCATCTACCACCTCTCTGGGCAGCCTGTGCTAGTGTTGTACCACCTTCATTGTAAAGAATCTCTTCTTCATGTGTCCTCTGCAAATTTCATGGCAGAGAAATTCAGCCTCTGCCTTGGCTCCCTTGCAGGCAATGCAAATCTCTGCCTGAGCCCTGAGGAGGGAGGTGGAAGTGAGCACCCTTGGTATGGCCGCTGTCTTGTCTATCCCTTGGGCCACTGGAAGCAACAGGGAGAGCTGCCCAGCCTGTGCCTGCCCATGGTGAGCCCCAGAGTACTGTTAGTGCAGCTGGGAAGCGAGCCCCGCAACAGCGCTTCAGAGGTTTGGGATTATGGGGACAGGGACTGATTTTCTGCCATGGCTTTTGGCTGCTTTTGAGGTGTTGCTTGGTATTCACAGAGGTCCTGCCGCAAGTCGTAACAAGGGGTGGTTCAGCACTCAGCTTGAGCTGGCATATGAGAAAATCCCTTGCAGAGGGAGAGGGGACTGTACGCACTGGCCGTCATAGGCAGTGCTGGCAGCAATGCCTGCCTTTGCCGTGTGCGCTGCAGCACAGCTGCTGCTTCACAGCTGGGCTGATGTGTGCTCTGGGCACAGAGCATGGAGCATGCAGGGAGTGGCAAAGTGAGACCTCAGCTCAGACTGTCTCCATGTTTCAGGGGGATTAATCTGTGAGGCCGTGGTTTTTAAGCCATTCCAGTCTTTCACTACATGCATTGCAGCGCAGCTCCTTATGGAGTTTCACAGTTCAGCTCCTGTGGCTGCAAGAAAATTCCAAAGCACATTTTCTCTGCAGCTGTGTGGAGAGTTCCCCTCACCAGATTGACCAGGAGTGAATCACAACGCCTTACTTGGGACATCCCCTGTACCTCAGGCAAGGCTCACTGCTGCAGCCTTCCTAAAGCCACCGAGACACCAGCACAACCAGTCTGTGGTTTGCTACTGTAGAGCCGTTTTGGCTGAGGGAGAATAAACGCTCATGGGGGACAGGGAGGCCCCTTTGCACAGGCAGCTTGCAGCAGCGCAGGGCCAGGCGTGTGAGGAAGGACAGGCTGCTTTAAGACCTTCCTCCGCTGCTGAGGCAGCTGGGGCTGGACCGATGCCTGGGTATAAACTAAAGCAGCTTCACAACTGCTCTAATTTATGTTCGATTGCCAGCGGCCCCGGGGCATTTCTGTCAGCCGGGGCTCAACCAGCTGTAACAGCGTCTTGGTTTCAGCTTCTCCTCCTGGCCCTCACTGCTTTTGCTGGTGGCTGAAAGGGATTGGGGTGCAAGCAGCCCTGTCACAGGTCTCTCTCAGCAGACAGATCTTCAGGGCATCTGTGCTGCTCACCCCAGTATCTTCTGGCCAGGTTACAGCCTGTGTTTCCACCTCCCTGGATGAAAAGCGCTTCCTACTCCATACGGTACGTGTGACGGTGCTTTGCTATCTATATCTGTACATATGACGTGAGCAGCAAACTCCTCTGCAAACCGCCCACAAATCACCCTGGAGTCAAAAAGCCCAATCACAAAGACTACAAAGAAAAATGAATAGCGCCGTCTGAAACTCAGAAATAGGCGATGTACAGTAATTTTTCTCATCTCCCTGCCTTTGCTGGAATTAATCAACAATCTCTGCTTGCAATTGCTGGGAGTAATTTATTTCGAGAAATGCAAAGAAGGAGCGTTTAGGATAAATATTTAAATTTCCTCTTCCAGCCCATCCTATTCTCAGTCATTGTTTGTGTTCGGTTCAGCCAGCTATGCATAAGCTGATGCTCATTCTCTGTGCTCTGGATATTTACATACTTTTTTCTGCATTGAATCTCTGATCTCTAAGTCTTCCTTGGGTGGGGAAAGAATTATGTAAGTAAAATGTCCTTGGTGACTCAATTCTGGGTGAGAACACATAGGGTCACCTAGGGCGTGAGGAAATCCTTACAGACAGAGATGGTGCTCCCATATGGATGTCAGTACCTGCCATTTTCTAACTTACTTCCACCTTCCTTAGGATGGTGCTGAGGAGAAGGGAGCAGTATGAGCAAACATGCAAAAAGCTTGGTTCTGGAAGGTGTATGTACGCTAAATTGAGACTGGAGTTTGGTGTAAAAAATGCAAAACCTTTACCGCAAAACCCATGCAAAACTTACTGCTGTGGGAACTGTTTTAAAATGTTCTGTTGTTGTTGTTGTTTTTTTAATAGGAAAAATACCTAAATTGAGCTATGGGAATAATCGAACAAAAGAGCATAAACTTCAAAGGCAGTGCTTCATATCTTTCAAACTGGGAAGTTTGAAAGGAGGAAGAAATG
>JANHGB010041180.1:62862-82309 GCA_026283785.1 Coracopsis vasa | reverse complement strand
TGGGCCCTGGCTCACCCCCTGCCTAACTCATGCCGCCACACCAAGGCTGTGCTTCCCCTTTTGGTGAGCTCTAATTAGCCTGTGCCAATAGAGGTTTGCACTGGAGGTGGGTGGGGGGAAAGCAATATATAAACTTTAAAGACAGCTCATCCACCACGTGCAATTTGTATTTTACACCTCATGAATTTTAACAGCTGAAGTTATAACTTCGCTGTTAACCCCCTGCACGCTGCACGCCTGCCTTGGCGCTACAAGGATGGAGGCTGTGTCAGCGCATCAGCGTGGCTGCAGCTTGAGAGGCTTTCCTAGCATCACTTCCCCACCTTGGTGAGCACAGATGGGATGGAGGTGCAGCTTTCCCTGCCTTCTCCCCCAGTTTTGGCAGTGCTGCAGCAGCCAGGAGGAATTCCTTACTTTTCCTCCTAAAACAGCTCAGCCACTTGTTCAAACCCTTCCTTCCACGCACATTCAGGCTGAGCATTAGAGTAGCAAATGCCCTCCAGATACCACTAATCGTCCCCTTAAAAGCAAAATAACAAACATAAAACCACGGACGACTGCAGCATGGAGTTAAGATGCGCTGCACTGCTGGCAGGCTGCGCACGTAGCTCTAGCTGGACGGCTGCACGCTTGATCTTCTGTGACTGTCATTTACACTGTCATTAAAACCCGTTGTTGTGACTCTAAAGCAACACCTCAAAACACTTGGTGGAATCAGAGGGAAGCTTTTTTATAACATGAAAACTGCGCATGGAGGTGAGAGCTGGGACCTCTGCTCCCCGGTGGTGTTTCATTACGGGCGCTGAGACTATTAAACCAATTTCCTAGCTCTGGGCTGCGAGGTGTTTGTTGGATTTCCCCAGCCGAATGAACTGGCTCAGGAGCCTGCAATTCATTAAGCGAGTTATCAGGCAACAACCTCCCCTGCTCTCTCTTTGCTGTGCCTGCGATCCCTAACTTGCAGCTTGTTGTTTTTCCAATTTGGTACCACAGGAGCCAGTTTCAAAGTCTCTTTATTTGGGACCGTGTCCTATGCTCCGTGGTGGAGTTATTGGCCAAGCTGTCAGCTGGGATCAGTGGGAGCTGGCTGGGAGCAAGCTTAGCTATCTGCAGGGCATGGTGCAGAGGTACACCGTGGCCAGCCAGCCTGACGTGTGCTGTCAGACCTATGTAAGCTGTCAGCCCCTTAGCTAGCACACTTGAGCTCACATCTTAAAGTGACACAATGCTGTAAGACAACATCTTAAAAGTGTCTTAAAGGCAACACAATGTGTCCCTCAATGCAACCTACAGCACCCAAATCTGGCTTAGGCTTCCACATCAACAACCCCTTTCAGAGGGCAGCAGCAAGGATGTGTTCCCAGTCATCCTCCTCTATGTCCTGGTCACCAGAGAACCCTGCTGGGCTGTTCTTTAATGTTCAGTCTGTACAGGTTTCCTGGTGAAGGGATAGAGTCTGAAAACTGCTGTTGAGGACTTGTTTTCCTCATGCTATGCTGTGAGGGACCCTCGAGAGCCATTGGTGGGACAGGGATTCAAAACCACTGCCTGTAGGCTGAAGAGGCATAAGCTCCCACCCAGCCTAAAAGTGTCAAAGGAATGCGGTACACCGGGTCAGCTTCTATCATCTCTCATCAGATTCAGAACTGGCTCTGAGCCAGACCCCGTGCTGCTGTCCTAGAGCCATGACAAGTCCCTTGGTGACTCTGCAGGAGGCTGTGCTGACTGCTCGTACATCCAGCTGCCGCCTGCTCCCCGCTCCCTGAGAGAGAAGCAGGGAAAATTGGCCCATGCTGAGGTCTGTGTGGCTGCAGCTGGATGGCTACCGATGCTCAAGTGTGCTGGGCTGCTGCCGAGGCACGGCACCCTTGTGGGAGCATTGCTCCCGGGGAAAATATGGTCTTTTGGGAGATCTCCAGTCAGGCAGGAATGGGTTTCCTCTCCCTCTGGCTCTGCTTTCACCCTTCATTTGGGTAAGGGTATGGCAGGGGGTGACAAAAATGCTGCGGATGCTTGATGGTGCCGGGCTGTGCTGTGCGCTTATGCTGGCGCTCGGTAGTGCGGGAAGGCTTTTTCTTCCAGGCCTTTGCATTTGCAATTTGAATTTAATCCCGTGAGCTAAAGATAGCTCTGGCTCGCCTATTGTTCCTCCAGCTGGCAACAGCTTTATTTCTTTGATGCTTTCAGTGCTCAGTCGTTTCCAAGGAACTGGGAGAGACGCTTTTAATACAGAGCCTGTCCCAGCGCGGAATCGCACTGGTCACCACGTTCATCCTCCTGTCTCTCCCTTAGGTGCTCTGCTTCCTGCTGGCAAGGGCTCCTGCAGGAGCTTCAGGTCTCCCTTGTGTTGGCATGAGATTTGTCTGCAGGTACCTGCAATGTCACCATCCAAATCCCTCATCTGGCTTCAGTGCTCCTCCAGCAGCAGGATTCTTCCTCAGGAACAGTCCTTTCATGAAAGCCTTGCTCAGATATTTGGTAATTAGCCTTATTACCATTACTCCACTGGAAGAAGTGAGTGATGTGATCCTTTCTGATGTTCTTGGTGGCTATTGGGGTTCACCTGGGTACCTCTTTAACCTGTCCTTTTTGAGTGTCTCTTTGGTAATAATTTATTTCGGGACCTTTCTGTGTCATGTCAGCCAAGGAACCACATGTTCTGCAAGGTCACTGAATGCATGTTAGTCTCTCAAGTAGTTTGCACCATGATTTGAAGTGGATTAATGTCAGTAAGCTCTTATCTCTGATTGCTTAGGTTTGTCCTTGGTATACGTGCATCACACACATATATGTATCACACATATTGTGTTGTGTAAGTGATTTGATATCTTCCAATCTCAGGGACAAAACCTGAATTTGGGACTGTTCCATGCTAATTCATGACGTTAATCAGCTATAGCAGGCAGCCAATAAACCAACATAAATGGTTTCGAGTTCCTTAGGAAATGTGCCAATACGAACGCAAATACCGATATAGATGTGGAATTTTCACAGTGCCTCTCGGTGAAACTCATTCATTAAGTTAAATAAACGTGAGATGGCTGCAGGCTGCTGATCGACACTGCGAGCAGGAAAAGGCAGAATGCTGGGTCAGTAAAAATCCCTGCTTGCACGCACCAAAAGCATGGAACCCGCTGTCAGGAAGGGTGGGGAGAGCCCTGCCTCGCTGCGGGCAGCAGCCGGCTTCCTGGCCCCGCAAGCCGCAGCAGTGATTTCCTGGCTCTGTCAGGAAGTGCTGCTGGTTCGTACAGCTGGCGTGATGCCGGAAGGGTTGCTGGCCGTCATGAGGCATGGAGCTGTGCAGGAGGTGAATGCAAAAAAGGAGGAAAAAATAGTCAGGTTCCTGAAGCGTTCAACAGGGACACTTCCTTTCCCATGGAAGAAAAAGGCGTTCCTGCGTGGAGGCAATATGGCAAAAATCAAACATGCAGCACAAGGGGAAATGTGCCTCTGTGTTTCCAGGTAAACTAAGGGGAATATCTGCAGCCTTTTCCCCCTTTTCTCGAGGCCATCCTAGTGCTGCAGAAGACTGCATCTGAGCGTATTAAATAAATACTGCTTTTAAAATACTTTTCTCTCCTCAGCCCTGTCCTAGTTCCTGGTTTGGCACAGAATGGGGATCTCAAATGAAAGCAGACAGCAGGAAAACTCCTCCTATTTGGAAAACTGGCTGCAAAGGAGTGCAGCTATAAGGGACCAGACGCTTCAGCAGAATGGAAGCAGGATATGAGAAGTCTTCAAGAAGTGGGTTACCAAGTGGCCGTAGGGATGGACAAACACCGAAAGCATCAATTATTCACTTGAGCACAGGCTTTGAATGGCTGCAGCCATAGGACTGTGAGTCAAATTTCCCCATGCAGCCTTGGGGACTTCTCCCACACTGCTGCTCAGGTGCTTTTCTCTGGGTCTAGGGGGTGTCACAGTAAGGGGAGCTGTATTTTGACCCTGATTGATAGCAAAGGAAGCAGACACAGGGAGCCTTCATTGTCTTGATACAGTTGTCAGTGAATGGTTGTTCATGTCAGATGCAATCTTGGTATCCCCAGGAAATGTGCATACCTGGGCAGACACAGGTCACTGCTGTACTGAGTCCATGTAGTCCTTCAGGTATAACCACCTGGCACCCCTTAAAATAAAAATAGCACATTTATTTTACTATCAGTATTACATAGGGAAAAAAACCTAAAGCCCTCCTGTAAGAGAATTTTGATGCTCTGATTTAAGGGATGAAATAAAACTGTTTGTGAAGGCAAAGTGTGCCCCTGTGTTTTAGGCAGAGCAACACTGATGATTTTAATTGCATGTCCCCTTGGGGGAAGCAATGACAGCAGCTACATTGATTGGGCTTCAGTCTGCGGTCACTAGCAGGCACAAAAACTTAGAGGAAAAGGACATGTCTGACAGAAAGAAAAATAAGGGTCTTCTCCCTGTTGGGAGCCTTGTGGAAGACATTATATTTGAGGAGCTAGTGATGCTGGGCAATCCACATCTGCTCTATCAGTCCCTGTACTGGGGGGGCTGCAGCCACATGTATGCAGCAGCATGAGGAAACATGCTGAGATGCCTCGTGCCATCGGTGTTGCGCTCTGGCAGACATCCTGAAAGAGAGAACGTCCCTGCCTGTCAGAAGAAGATAGATGACTTTGTTTGTCGCATGAGATTAAAAGCACCATCGTATGGAAGGGAGACCCAGCCCCTCAATGATGGGATCTGTGGTTTGTGCTGTGGCTATTCATCTGGAGCTGCATGTAAGTGGGGTTCCCAGCATCTGAAGGGACATAAGAATCACTTTATATTCCCCTTCTTATTTTGTCTGATTAACAAAACAGTTTTATTATTACATGACCAGCCTGTGCCTTTCTTATTGGCATCCAGAGGGACCCCTGCACCTCTGCGTGCAGAATGCCCTTGATTCCCCCCGAAGTCCCTCAGGGGACTGATCCACGAGGAGCTGGTCCAGGGTCTTGCAGCCTAAAGAAGAGAGTGTTCTGCTCAGACTCCAGACCTGAGCTCAGCCCTGGAGGCATATATGGCTCAGGCAGCCATATAGGCAGCTCACTGCTGCTTCATGTGCAAGTGATGGGAGCGAGGGTGAGAAGCCACAGCGGCGTATGGAGGGCTGGGCAGCTGGATCCAGGCAAGGGGACGGATAACTCAACCCTCCCACCTACAAGGAGAAGCATCTGCTGCTGCCACTGCAGATAGCACACACAGAAAAAGCTGTGGCACTCACTTCCCAGCCTGGGCCATGCTTCCCCTCCTGGACCGCTGCCTGCCAGGATGAATCACGCTTGCTGCTGGAGTCGGGGCTTGGTCCCATGCCAGGAACGTGCTCCGGAGGGAAACCGCAGAGAAATATGGAATAATTTGCAAATCCATAAAAAATCCCCATTGCTCCTCAGCGGGGCTCTCTTGGCAGGTGCCAGAGAGTGTTTGTTGCAGGTGTCACCAGTGCTTGTGTGCTCCCCAGGGACAGATCCCGATCCTTGCACCAGGTCACCCCGCAGGCCTGCGGTGCACTGGGATAGGGATGGGCTCAGAGTGCCGGAGCATGTTGGTCTTGTGCATGGGATGGGGCTGCTCCTGCCGCAGGACCTTGGGAGCTGTTAGGCTGGGCGCATGGTAACGTGGTGCTGCAAGCGAAGAGGAACCCCGCTAGCCATAAAATGGCACAGAAGACCCCCAGGAGTCTTGTAGAACAGAATGGTAGAGTGTAATGAATAGTCAGACATATGGTAAAAATGAATTAATGTCGAGTTGCCATCCACTCTGCCATTTTCTGCTTTCAGTTTCCCCGCTGTGCCTGTCTCCTGGCATCACTGAATCTTGATTCAGGGAGATGCAGCCAAGTAGCTTCCTGTGAAGCCAACATCACATCCTAAGTTGGCCAACAACTTGGTAGTGCTTTCTCCTGGCTCCATCTGGCTGGGACTCTCTCCTGGACTGGTGGAGAGTGACCCAGCCCCGTTAGCATGGATCTGTGTCTCCTTCCCTCTGGCAGGGAGCCTTTAAGAGATGCCAGCTGATGGGGGGGAACACAAGTGCCTTTGAGCAGGAGCTGCTGTGAGCACGTCAAAGCAAGTCCTGGGTCTCAGCCCTCTTCACCTGCAGATGCAGTGGCCCGAATCCAGAACCACAGGAGGCTCACCTGGAGAGCTCTTTTGGGGGGTGCAACGTCTTGTCTGCTGTCTGGGGGATGCAGGCTGTTTTAGCAGAAAATGTCTTGGCAGAGTAAGGCGGAAAGGTTCAGCCTGGTGAAGAAAACTTGTGGGAATGACTTTTGAGAGCCTGATACATTGCTACAGGCAGCACCAGTGCATACATGCGTGTTTATATGCATGTGTCAGCACACATGTGCATGAGAGTGCCTTGAGTAATCCTACTTTTCCCACTAAGAAGAAGAATAAAGGTGCCACGTGCCATGTTTATGCACTGTGAGGACACGCTAAAAAGAAGTTGCAGAGTCTAGACCACAAGCATCCCTTTCTGCACCGCGCACAGCACGGATGGGCTTTCTCCAAAATAAGCATGCTGCTTCTTTTCCCTTGGCTGGAACTGCTGCTGCGTAAGTCCCAGCTTGAACAGGCCTCAGGAGGTAAACCAGAGGGGCAGGGCTGCAGCTGAGGGGCTGTGCAGGCAGGGGCTGTTCTCTGCTGGGGTATGCAGGCAGCCTGCCTGCCTGTGGGGCAGCTGGAGGAGCAGGCTGGTGGGAGCAGCGCAGGCTGAGGCAGGCATTTTCATGCATGCTTGTGAATGTACGCATGTGTTTGTGTGACAGAATATGGAAACGCTTGTGTTAAAGAGTGAAAGAGGAGCTGCAGCCTGGAGACACGTATTTTGCTGAAGCTGCAGCAAAGCCTCCTCATGCTTTGGGGTACTTCCATCCTGGAGCGGGAAGCATCGCACCCTCTTCCCTCACCACAACACCCGCAGCCCCTCGCTGTGCCTGGGAGGCAGTGCAGTTTTAATCAAGGCTCCTCGCTGGAAGCAGCCTTCTGTTTTTCAGTCGAAAGTCATCGCTGACCGAAAAACAGCTGTTGTGGTACAGTGCCTATTCTTGGATTTCTTGGGAAAAAGGGAGTGCTTGTGGGGCCGAAAGGGCAGGAGATGGAGGTTGGGGACTTGCGCTCTGCTGCTGGCTCAGCCACTGACTTCTCACGTGATGGGAGGCTAGTCACTTGGTTTTTATTAATATAAAAGATATAAATAGGAGGGGGAGAGAGAGCAGAAGCGAGGAAGGGGACAGTGCTGTTAAGCAACCTTTGTGGAGTGATTTAAGAATTCACAGTGGAAAAAGCCATAAATGTCTCACCACATTCATTACTGAGCAGCAGTGGCTCTGGCTCGCAGAGTGCCGCTGTGGCTGGACCAGCCCCTGCTGCCAGGACCTGTGCCTCCCATTGCCACCTCCTGAAGTCATTTTTATTACCCAGCAGTCACCTGTAACCCTGATTTTTGAGTGCTGCTGCATTCTGAGTGCTGCTGTTCTGCAGCCAGATCCGGCTGCTTCCTCCTCCTCCCTTGAGCGCCTATGCTCCTTCCCTTCTGCAGGCAGCCGGCTCCTGCCTCCCACAGCAGAGATCAGACGCAGCGGCAGCTGGGGAAACAATTGGGTGCCAAATTAGAGCGGCTCCTCAAGTAATTGACTGATGGAGCAGAGCTCCTACTCTTAAAGAAGGGAAAAATTAAAAACCCCCACAGTTTCACAGTGTGAGTCACTGGGGCGTCTGTGCTCTGAGCTGCCTCAAATCAGCCCATGGTGGAGGGCAGAGGATGGAGCTGTGCTGCTCTGTGCTGCCCCAGCTCCTGGGTGAAGACCAGGGTTTGTCCGGCTGTGCCAGGGCAGAGCTGCAAGATGCTCCACTGGTGCAACCGAGTCCCATGAAACTTGGCTCCCAGCTGACCATGCCCTCAGGCCCTGGTTCCCATAGGCTGGGGTGACATCCTGAAGGGATGTTTGAGTCAAGAAGTATGGAGGAGGAATTTCCTCCAGACCTGGACTAACCTCGCATCCTCTCCTGTTTCTGGCTGTGGAAGCAGTCAGAGCACTGTGGGCTCTCACCAGCACCGTGGGTCCTGCCAGCACCCAAACAGCAGCCCAGTACTTCCATCCATGACGTACAGGAAATCTGACCTTAATTGCTCCTAAAAGACCATAAAGATGATCTTTTCCCCCTGTTTTCCCTCCATCATTTAACATCATCAATTTCCCTCCATTTTAGTACCTTTCTTGTGGGAAGTAGGGCTAGAGAAGACAAGAGAGCAGTGACAGCTTCACATTGTCACAGGACTTTGCGAGCTGGGGCTGCAACAAAACCTCCCGATACCCCAAGACTCACAAGACATAGAAATTGTTTCTGAAGCTTATGCAGCACTGTGTGGGCAGTCAAACCCAGCAATACAATACTCTCACTCTTCTTCTTTCCCACCCTTTCCAGTGGAAAGTGGAAAGAATATTTCTGCATGTTGCAGTATTGCTATTACTGTAGGTTAACCTGGTGTTTAAGAAAAATTGTAAGCACCAAATCCACTTCAGGGAATGGGCCAAAGTCCTCTTTGGTTGTCAAAGAGGCGACTCTGAGTGTGGTGATTTATTGAAGGAGTAATGATGCCCTTTCACATTGTGTTGTGCCTTGTCTTCCAGCTCTATTCCCAAAGAAAGATGCCAGGTTCAAAAGAGGCTGGCCCTTCTATGCTCACTAGCATCAGTCTTCTCCTCTGGAGCAATACTCCAGAGCAACATACAGAGCAAAAAGTAATCCTGAGTTTTCCATGCAAAGCAGTGGCCCTGGCTTTGGAAGCCAGGCAGCAAACTGGAGTGTAAGACTATCCATGTGGCCAGCACACAACCGTGGGCTGTTCCCTTTGCTTTCCAGGGACTTCTGGCTTACCTTGCGGTATATCAGAGCAGTGCTCTCACACCACTGCTCCCTACAAGCCTGTTTTTCAGGCTGCTCCCAAAGCACTTTGCAGTTTGAAGTGTTTGGTTTTAGGCTTTGTTTTGGCCTGTCAAAGTAACCTGGATAACTTGGGATGCAAAGCTGGGCAGCAGAGTGCAGTTCTTTGTGCTCTCCTGTTTCCTTATTGCTGGTATCAGCCCCTTATGTGTTTTTCATGGAAGACTACGCTGATGGTGCAAAGGCAACTCCTTGCCTCCCTCCAGGTCTGGCTGTTTTCTCTGGTTTTGAGTACAAGGGGGTTAATTAGAAGTTGGCATCTCCCACCAGCAGCTAATGTGGAAGACTGATGAGGCTCCAGCAGCGAGAGGGAGGTGAAGAAGGGATTAGCCCCTTGCAGGAGGCAGAGCAGGGGGAGCACGGCTCCCTCGCCCCATCCTCAGCACCGAGGAGGGTTTGGGTCTCTCCCTGCCTCGTTCCAGTGCAGATCCCCCAGCAGAAGAATATGCATCCCTGGCTGTCTGGAAGAGATTCTGGCACATCCCCGGAGCTCCTCCACATGGGTTTGGCTGGTGAGGGGACTTTATAGTCTCCTGGGGTTGGGTTGTGGGGTGGGGGATGGCTGGTTTTGCTTCTACACCAGCTCTACCAGATGGCTGCACTTTCTCTGTTGCTGTGTGGATGGTGAGTGTGTGTGTATGTGTGTGATTGAGCGAGCCAGCGCTGGCTCATGCTATTTCCTCCCTTCCCTCGGGGCTTGACTGGGTCCCGGGTTTTTTCTGCTGCCTCTCTAATAAAAAAATGTGGCTCAGCCAATTCTTGTGAACCTGAACGCAGAAGGAAGGAGACAGGGAGTGAAAAATGTGAAATTAAAGAGGAATCTCTTTTCCCTTGAACCAAAAGCAGTTCCCAGGGAGTGGGGCTGGGATGTCCGTGTTCATCCCCTGGGGCTGGGAGCTCCGTGTCCATCCCCCAGCAGCAGGTCGGGGGACTATAGTTATTCGTGCTGGAACCAGGAGCAGGAGAGGTGCTCTCCCTGTCTGAGAAGGCTCGTTAGAGCCTGAGTTTGCTTAAAATACAGCTCTAATTACCTGTTTAAACAATAGATCTGTCCCTTCCTTGGTCTATGAAGACTGCACACATTTTAATTATCAGGAAGACCTTGGCCATTCACCTTTCCGAGGTATTTAATGCTTCCAGTCAAATGCCTGCCCTGGTGTACTCTGTTACTATGCCACCTCTTGAACTCTCGCTGGCGGAAAACAGCAGGATATTGCTGGTGAAATGACATTCTCTGGCAGATCTCTTTTTCCTGCATAATCATGGTATTTGGGTTAATTTGCTTTGCTGGGCACATTAGTCTTTGAGCCTAAACAAGAATACGCAGGCCCTCCTCCTGCCTGGCCTTTTTCCCTGTGCACACATGAAAAATAGCACTTAGCTTGTGTCTTAATGTGTGATAATATTGTAATCCTATAAATGAAAGCCAAAGCTGTTCTTGGGTTGGGAGTGCCTGTTTCAGAGACACAGGATGGGAAGGGCTCTTCTTTACCTTTGCCCAGACATAGATCCATCCACACCAGCATCACATTCCCTCCTCACAAACCCTCTTACTTTGGGGTATTTCTCTTTCCTAGCAAGCAGTGGGCTGGAAAATGCTTCAAATCATAGAGTGGTGCAGCGAGGGATCCTGCTGAGCTGAGTGCCCGGAGGCGATCGAAGCAGTGCCATCCCTGGGCAGGCAAACCCAGCTTTCCCAGGCCTCGGCTGCACATCCACAGGAGCCTGGCCAGCAGGAGAGATGCTGCATCTAATGAGCATCCTTCCTCAGGGACCCTTTCCTCATGGATGCTGAGCGAAAACAGGATGGGATGCCCTGGCAGCTAAATCCCAGTGGCTCTCTGAGCTGCTGGCAGTGGCACAGGGCAAGGGGAGGGCTATTCCCAGCAGGCAGCAAGTTCTTCTGCATCTCCGTCAGTGTGCATTGGAGGGCATCTCTGTGTCACACTGAGCCCAGGCAATGAAAGGGTGGCAAAAGGGCTTTGCTTTAGCAGAGTGCCTGAGAAGGGGGCCAGGATGCTCAGAAGAGGGGAAAACATGCATGTATTTGCAGTCAGAGAGAAGAAGGAGGCCAGACACTGCCCGGCCCGTAACTCTCAGCTCCTGTGGGCTTGATGCAGCTGCTTGGGAGAAACCCAGAGTAAACTCAGCAAGCTGCCCAGGGAGTCTGGAGCTGTAAATCTCAGCAGCCTGGATTTAAAGGGATGCCAGAACTTTTCATGAGGTTAGAAAAGTGCTGGGGCGGCGGCAGAGGAGCACCTGGCTGTTTCATCCTCCCCACACCGCGGAGCTGCCGCTTGGGGTTTTGCCTTCCCTTCAGGAGCTGGTGAAGCATAATGGAGCCTTTTGGGACTGGAAGATACCGCTCTGATTTAGGGTAATTGCCTGTATGTCATGATTCAGCGCATCAGCTGAGCGCTCGTCCACCTCTGGACATGATTAACTGGACATGATTAACTGTAAAGACCACAGGGATTTTCCATGGGACTGGAGCATGTGCTTCCCTGCTGTGCTGAACTCTGTTCCCCGTTACCACTGCCACCTTTGGTGGGGTTGCTGGAGGGCGCACGGAAGAATTCATCCCTTTTGTATGAGATCCCCCTTTGTTTTATCTGACCGATGAAATTGCAGAGCCGGAATATTTCAAAATATTTGCTCAGCTGGCCATGAAACGTGACTGTTTCTTTGGGGGGAATGGCTCATTTATTCTCCAGCCAGATCAAGCACCTCCAGCTAATGATGAAGCTTCACTGCACGCTGAAGCCCTGCTAATGGCAGCGTCCTGAGGAGTGAAGATAAACAGTGCTTGCCGCAGCATGGGGGGAATGCCGATCCCTCCCCTCCGCTGATGACAGAGGATGAGCAAAGGAAAAGGGGAGGGGGAAAAAACCGTGCTGCTCTGGATGGCCCAGTTTTCTTGTGCCTTCTTTTTAATTTTATTTTATTTTATTAATACCTTGTAGCCTTACCAAAGCTAAGCAAAGAATCCCTTTCATCCGCTGGTCTGTTTTCCGCCTTTGATGGCCAGCCTTTCATTTTACTTTGAGGTATCCCCCCTCAGAAAGCTCCTTGCTGCCTAGCCAGCACATTTGTTCCTCTCTGACCGGATGCAGATGTGACCAATTTGCTTCCCCGACACAATGCAAGTGGAAGCATGGGCAGAAAGGGGAGGCAGGTCTGTGAAGCTGAGTTGCGCAGCAGAAGGCAGCGAGAAGAGCACCGCGCTATTTATTCCCTTGCTTTCACCGGGGTCTTCAGTGTCCCGGCAATGCTAAATCTCAACTTTCATGCTATAGTGCACCAGGATGCAATTTACTTCAAAGACAGCATAAATCCCTGGCTGCCGCTTATATCACAGGGCTGTTACACGAAAAGGGTTTATGCGCTTCGGTCCCAGGAACAGGTTTGCACTTTTTAGCGTGGATCTTAACTGACCGCCCTGCAGTGGCCTAAAAATCTTGGAAGGGCCATAAAAACCAGGCTGTCCCTGCCCTTCTGAGCTATCCAAGTGCCAAGCTCTGCCATGCTGGGAGCGCTGTCCCCACATCCAGATCCATCGCACAGTGCTGGCTGCCCCAGTCCCAGTCTGGATGGAGAGGGAGAGCAGACATACAGCAGGCTTTCTCTGGGATTGTTTTTTTTTACCCTTAGGAAAAATGCTGGTGCTGTGGAGGGAGGGGAAGGAAGGAAGCCAACTCCTCTCTCCCTGCTACCACAGCTGCCTTGGCAAAGCAGAAACTGAGACAGCACTTTGGCCAGGAGGAGCTGCATGTGAGCTGGGTACTCCCATTGCAGAGGTGGGCTGGGGAATGCATGGCAGTGCGAATATCTTCCATGCCCTGACAGTGAAGGGCCTGTCCCTTGGCCGCTGTGAGCCTCTGGGTCTCCATGAGCCACACAAAGTCATACCACTTCACACTGACCCTGGGAGCTTTTTGTTGCTGTGGCAATGTCACAGGTTTGAATGGGGAGGTGCTACAGACCTGTTTGGGCACAGGAAGAAGGAACATTTTCAGAAGCGATAGCCTGCAGAGCCCAGACCCTGGTGTCAGGGATGATGTGGGAAAATAGAGCCCTAAATCTTTTCCAAAAGTGGGACTTTGGCTCTGTTTAAACACTGTGCATCCATCTCTTGGCCAGGAGAGTGGTTTCCTCAGCCTGATTCCAGACAACCGCCTTGCCCAGGAAGACTGCACTTGTGTGCTAGTGAACAAAAATGAATCTAGAATACATCCAGTTAAATTTCTAAGAATTTAATTTCTTGGCTAAACGTGGGAGCCCAGGCATTTTCTGAATATTGCTTTTGGAGTGAAAGAGGAGAAAAGAAATCCCTTCTGCCCTCTGTAGTTCAACCATATTAATAATGTCTTATTTGCAATGCTGTTTACGCCTCCCTTCCCTTCTGCTGGGGTGCTGCTGTGTGTCTGCCCTCATCAGAGCACCGCTATTAGCTGGCTTCCTCGTGCAGCCATGCTTCATTGTTAGCCAAAGTTGCTTTATCTCTGTGAGAGCAAAATAAGCCATTCCTCTCAGAACCACCCATATTTCATGGCCAACTAAGCAATATCGCAAAAACATTGAGATTCCTCGATTTCCTTGATCGTATATAGCAGATGCTGATTTGATGCTAGGAAAACTGATTAGCAAACCCCTTCCTGGCTAGTCTGTCACGGCGCTGACAGCCCCAGTGCAGTCAGCTTGTCCAGCAATAGAAAGACTATTACCAAGTGCATTTTTCATGCAGCGAGAAGGAGCGTTTCTAGCTGCTTCTATGCACTGAAAACAAATTTCCAACAGCCCGCATAGAAAAGTGCCAGGGTTATAATCCACTCTCTGTGAGATACCACCTTCGAATGCGTTATCACTGGAAGTGTAAAATCCCTGCTCCTCTCTCGCTGGAGCCCCACTGTCATTAATCGAAGGCTTTCCCTGGTTGGGGGCCTGTCTAACTTGCAGGGCTGGCTGTGAAACCACGGGCATTACTGGATGATGCTGTCAGGCACAGCCGTGCAGGTCCCTTTTAAGGGAGCGATGGAGCTGTTGTAGAGGGGGAGCTGAAATCTAGTGTGCATAATTTCAAGGAAACGTATAGGCTTGCCATGGCTGAAAATCAAGATCAAAAGTTCAGGGTTAAATTCAGCTGTCGGGTCCAGATAAGCTTATCTCCAAAAAGTGGCTTATGAGGGATCTGCTCCCGGCTGAAATGCTTAACTGGTGACCTGCAGGACTTGGCGCTGCGCTCCTCCCCACCGGGGCTTACCTCCAGATCTGCATGTCTCCCGTGTTTCAGATGCTAAAGCCGTAGCGGGGAGGCGAGGGGTGGATAGCATGTCAGGACAGCTGTGCTCTGGCCCCAGGCCTCCCGCAGATTGCATGCTTTCGCTTAGCCTGCGTGTCCCAAAGAGAGCAGCGAGCGGCGAGCACTGTGGTTTGCTGTTACACGGAGGCCTGATCTGGCAAAAAGGGAAAATTAGAGAATTTTTTCCAAGCGTTCTTTTCCACTCTCTGGGAAAAAAAAGGAAAATGAAGCAGGCACGGCTGTAATCAGCTGCAGGAGCGGAACAGCCCTCTTAATTTGTTTTAAAGTGTCCTTCAGGGCTGTCTGGTTAATAACCACACTCCACAGTGCTGCACTCCTCTAGAGGAGGAAAGCGCCACTTGGGAAACTCATGGGTTTTTTACCCTGGAGCGAATGCCCTCTGTTTCATCCCACTGGAGACAGGAAGGGAAGCGGAAGGAAGCAGGATGGTGGGAAGAGGGTGAAGTGGCAGCAATCTCCTCTCTTTCCTGTAGCTGATGCAGGACTGGCAGCTCTGCATTTAGGATGCTGCAGAGGGTTACTGGCGCACAAGAGGCTGCAAAAAGCTCTGGTGACAGCCTGTGTCTACTTGCAGCCCTTTGCTTAGCAGTGCTGGTTAGAGGCATCACAAACGTGAGGTGTGCAGCATTTGCACTGTGCGAGTCGCACAGCTGTTTGATCCCATTGGAGGTGGTTGCAGCACTCGGACACGACAGGTTTCTGTGAAGGGCAGTAAATGGGGAGAAAGGTCATTTGATCAGTCACCCTGCAGTCTGGTGGTGTGGTGGCCTTTGTAGGGAAAAATAAATCAATCCTTGCAGCCCGTGCCTGTTTTCAAAACCTAAGCAGAGGTTTCCGGGATGCCACAGAGAGACACAGGTCTTGGTTAAACAGTGAGGTGCCCACTCACCCAACTGGCCTGTTGCCCTCCCCAGGCAGGGTCCTCCTTCAAAGACAGGACCACGCTGCCCCAGGTCCCCCAGGAGAGTCCCCTCTCAAAGTTGATGGCTTCTTGCAGAGCAACCCTATACACAGTGAGGCTGGAGGGGGCTTCCCGCAGCATTAAAGCAGTGCTCCTGGCATCCAGTGCCAGCCCCCACCATGGCCCCTTTGGCTTCCCAGAGTGCCCCCGACACAGCACATAGGAGCTGCCAGCTCCAAGGGAGCCCGGCACCCAGCTTTTTCTCACAGTATATGATTTCTGTGTGGAGATACAGATATCTGTGTGCGTACATGTGCCTGTGAGAATGTTGCATTTCAGCCAAAAGGCAACGCGTCTGGTATTGGATGTATCGAAATGCAGTAATGTGAGGCATTTCCATGGTGCTCTCGCTACCTTAAAATGAAGCAGAAATGTTTGACAGACTGAAAAATAGATGATTTTTTTTTTTTTAAAAAAAAGAAATGGAGCTGCTTTAAGTGTCTTGAAATTTAAACTTTTAACATTCCCTGTGCTCTTCCTTTCCTTTCTTCCTTAAAGGCAGACTATGATATTTTGGCAAAGAGTTGATTTTATTTTGCAAAACAACCTTCTGTAATATCTCAGAATAACAGGAATATCCTCAAAGCTTTACAAACCCAACGGGCCCTCACTGATAGTTTCACTCAAAGAAATCCGGACGCTACAGCAGGGAGATCCTAAAGGCAGAATGGCCTTCAGTTCCTGCCTCCATCCCCAGCCAGACGCGAGCCTTCAGCTAGGAAAGTAAAAAGGAGACTTGTGAAATGAAGTAGTGTTTTACCTCCCCAAACCCTGCAGCTTTCAAATATTGCTGCATGGAAAGCTGATGGAGATCACTCCCTGAGCTTGTCACTGGTTTACCCTGCAGAAAAGCCCTAGGGAAGGGCTTTCTGGAAATAGTTTTACATTGACATTGTTTTATTTGCACTTTGAGGGCCAATTTTTAATTTTTTTCCTGGAAGTGAAAAGATGGATTATTCTGCATTCAGAGAAATCTGGGAAACGGAGTCCTGGGCACAGCTTCCCACCCTATGTCACAAAACTTCTGATAAAACCATAGGATTTGGGACCTCTGTTGCAAAACAAATCTACTACACTGAGTTTCTGCATCCCACTCTCCTGGGCAGACCCCAGTGTACCAATGTCTGAAGATGCACTGCGGCAGTATTAATCTCTTCCTGCCAAAAATAAATGGGGAGCAGGGAGCTTAACTCCAGCTGGACCTGGTTAATCTGTACTTGGATTATCTCAATTGCGCCTAGGATTAAGAAACGCTTTAGCAGGGACTAATCTTACCCGGTGGACAGCATGTCTGGTTGACTTCTTAATCCCATCGCTTGACTCCCAGGGCTTGGCTTCCAAGGCAGTCGGGCCCTGAGCATCCCTGCGGCTGTGTGGGGTTGTGCCTCTCTGTGTGGGGCTGATGTGGGGAGCCTGGATGCAGCTTCAGGTCTTCTGCACAGCATCACTCTGCTTTTGGTCTTGCTTGCTTCCCTCGTTCCCCTCCTCCTACGCTAACCAGAACTCAGGCTTTTAGCACGTGGCAGGCGCGATGCAAAGTGTTAGGCAGGACAAGACAGAGCTATGTTAATTACTCTGATTTTCTGAGGAGATGCTGCGGCGGCGGATGAAAGGGAAGACAGCTGACACGAGCATGTTTCTTACTTCCTGCCAAGTGATGCTTTGAGACGGTCTCCAGTGGTATCCCTGCGGGAGTGTAATGAATTGGGTGCACTGATCCTCAGGCAACCTTCTGGGAAGGCAACTCCATCCCAGCCTCTGTCCCTTGGACGGAAAAATAAGTCATGGGACAGCAGAAAACGAAATCACTCATTTTGGGGAAAACAATAAAAACCAAGAAAACCAAAACCAAAACCGATGTTTTCTACTTGATTCAGGAGAAATTAAACATTCTTTGCACTTTTTGGCAATAAAAAAACCAACAAACAAACAAACAAACAAACAAAAAAGCAAGAGGATTTTGCTAGTAACAAACCATGCAATAAACTCCTCAGTTTTTTGTTTGCAAAATTGGCAGAATTTTGAGAAGTATGAAACACTCATGTGGCCGATATCCAGTAGCCCTCCTGCCAGGGAGGAAAAGCCTCTAGCACTGATTATCCAGCAGTTTATGCAGCTCAGCTTCAGCAGGGAGACCTTCAGGACAGCAAACCTCCCAGCAACCCTGGTTATGAAACCCCAGAGCTCATCCCTGCAGTGCCCCCATCCCTTCCCCACAGCATCACCCCACGGCACCTTCACATGCAAGCTCCCCCTCCCCAGGGTAGTGCAATTCCCAGACTCGGACAGTGCCCAACAGCACCGCTGAGCCGTAATTGATGCCTGAGGTGACAATTACAGAGGCCCTTGAGAGCAAGGCAGAAAGAAAAACAAAACCCCTGCCCCAAACAAATAACCAAAGCAGCAGCGACAGCAAATAACCCCCTGCACAATAAATAAAGCCAATTAGCCCACGGATTTAGCTCTGGATTATGTGGAGCGAGCCTGGCGGAAGGAAGGGCAAGCCAAAGAGCTGCCAACCACAAAAGCATCACTTTTTCCTGCTCTAAAAAAACGTGAAACACAAAAACCCCAGCACCAGCAAGGGTTTTGTATGGTGGTTGAGGTGGCACCACGAGGAAAAGGGGAGCAGAAAGGCATGTCCTGCTGCAGAGGGGCGGCTTTGCAAGCACTGTGCTCTGACGATCAAAAGACATTTGTCAGGTCTCATGGGCAGCAGCAGCCCATGTGCCCCCAAGCACCCAGCAGGCTGGTCACAGATGCCAAATGGGGGGAGAGCCAGCCATTCAATCAAGTATTTAAGGCCAAGGTTAGGAAGGGATTAACACGGCCTTTCCGAGACCTTGAACTCTTCTCTTAATCTGGATTTACAGCTGTGAATTCATTGCTGAGGCCATTAACTGACCGTCCTCTGTCTTGCAACCCTCATGTCACTTGTAAGAAATACCCTGGTTGGTACCCCCCCCTTGCACATCCTACCCTTAACATGAACTACCTAAACCCCACAGAGCTCTGGGACCCAGATACACAACATCCTTCTGTGCTAAACATGCCACAGTGCCCCTTAACTCCTGACAACCATTATCCAGCTGCTGAATGAGTCTTATTATAAGCAATTTTTCTAAATCATATTGAAAGCATGAAGTCAGAAGGAAAGAAAAAAAGTGTGTCTGAGGCCATGAACTGCAGCAACACCTGGCAAGCTGGTTAAAAAAAGGGAAAGAAATGCTAAGGAAGCTGTTGACGCAGGATCCTGGGGTGGTAAATTACAGACATCAATATGCACGTCACATCCAAGCCCCGGGCAGGGCTTACCCAGCCCTCCAGCTGCAGGGCTGACACCCATCGCAGCTGCATCACACCCGATCCTGCACCTTTCCTTTCCGGAGTCTCTCAGCAGCTTAGCTCAGAACAGGACAAAACACAAAAGGTTTTGAGATGTGGCACAAACTGGAGGTAGTTTATTGACCAGGAAGATTTACCAGTCCTAGGGACGCTGGGGCAGACAGGCTCCATATCCGTAGTTGGCAGCTCTGCGCCTTTTGCCGTTGATGCTTGAGGATGCTTCTGCAACCTTGCTCTTGCAAGGTGCAGAGCAGGGAAGCAGATGAATTATGTGTATCCCTGGGCTGGTGCCTGTGTGTGCTGTGTCACTGTATTACAGCCAGGATTTGATTTGCGCCATCGCACTGGTTTTGGCCATTGCTAATTAAAAGATCTCTGGTGGTGACCTTGCGGCTCTCACAGAACCATTTAGGTTTGTAAAAGACCTTTAAGATCATCAAATATAACCCTTGATTAAGATTGTGATGTTACCCCCAAGTCCACCACTAAACCATGTCCCTAAGAGCCTCATCTACATGTTTTTTTAACACTTCCAGGGACGGTGATTCCACCACTGCCCTGGGCAGCCTGTGCCAATATACGATCATCCTCTAAGTGAAGACATTTCTCCTGATGTCCAGTCTAAACCTCCCCTGGTGTAGCTTGAGGCTGTTACCTCTTGTCCTATTACTTGTTACATGGCAGAAGTGACCAGCCACCTCCTCGCTCCATCCTCCTTTCAGGTAGTTGTAGAGAACAAGATGGGGAGGTGGGGAGCCCTATTCCCAGCTTTCAGGTGGTATCCTCCGGCCTTGCTACACCCCTCTCAGGTGTTGCTGAGAACACCCAGCAATTATCAGCATTGATCCAAAGGGAAATCCCAGC
>JANHGB010041180.1:18428-51677 GCA_026283785.1 Coracopsis vasa | reverse complement strand
CCCCTCCTCACTGGCAGAGCATGAGACTGAAAAGTCCTTGATCAGGGTAAGTGCTACTTAGCAACAACTAAAACATCGGTGCATTATTAGCGCTGTTCTTGGCTGCTGATTGTTCTCAGAACTGCACTGGCTACTAGGAAGGATTAAATAGTAACTGCTACAGCTGAACTGAAGACAACAGGTCATACTGACCTGTGCAGAATATGCACAGCCAGAGAGGCCATGAAACGCCATAAAAGCCATGAACAAAACCACTAACTGGTTTCTTTTCAACCATATCCCTGTGCCACCAGTCTCGCCCTTCTCAAACCGCCCTGTGCAGCCTATTTTTGCAGAGCCAGGACAGCTAACAATACTTTGTGTTACTAATTCTGTAAGTCATATTGTTTGTGCTGGCAGAGAATTCCCCGCAATATATCTCAGCCAGTCTCCTCTGGCTGTTTAAAATACACGGAATTATTATTTCTGGCTCATGGGTCCACCCTGGGTCATGGTGAGATTATTCCCAGGTTGCACACAAGCACATGGCCGCCCTCCCTGGTGCTGGTGGTCTGGAACAGACAGGACATATAGGATGTATCAGGGGTGGAATGGAAGGGGGAGTACAAACATTTGGTTGACTGGGGGCAGCCAAAATTAAGGCAAATAGGCCTTAAGGTGCTATCCTGGCCATTCCTGGTGCCACTAAAAGAGGTACTGGACTGGGGAACCTTATGACCAGGGAGTGGAGGGCCCATGTGGTGAGGTGGGGCATCTGGTGGATGAGCAGGGGAGAGCAAGCAAAGGGGTAGAGCGATGCCAGGGTGCTGATCTGAGTGTCCTCTGTGGAGGAATGCTGTGGGGCTCAGGCTGCTCCTGGGGCTGGAGGGCGTTTTGGGGAGCAGAGGGATGCCTATGTCCCCCTCCGGCATGGGGACACAGAGCCCATGGGGGCTGTCCTCTGCTTTGCTGTGTGGGCTGCAGCAGCTCTGCTGGCAGGCTGCAGAGCTGCACCAAGCTGCGTATATTCATGAGCGCTGTGCACACCGGCCCCCGGAGCTGGAGCATATCACAAAGGGCACATCTTTAACCCTCCTTTTAATCCCACGATCCGGCATGTTTGAGCTGGAGCTGCCTTGCATTTGAACCTCTGCAAATGCCTTTTGCAGCCTCCCCAAATCACAGCCTGCTCTAGAGAGAAACTAATTAAAGCTGCCCGACAGTCTGCTAAATATGAAGAGCCCAATACGGTGCAGACACAGGGACATCATCATCTGAATGACAAAAGCCGGCAGCCAGTGGCTACTGATAGAGGGACGGCCAGGCTGCTTCTGCCTGCTTTGCTCAGCGGCAGGCATCCCTGCCACTGCCTGAGCCAGGGACACTGCCCTGGGAACACCATGGCTCTCTATAAAACACTGTCCTGGGAGATCGCTCCCGCACTTTATGCTCCTTATCCCATGCAATTGGCAGCCAGGGTGAGGCTGGGCTTGCTGGGGATTCACGTCATGTAAAGCGGGCAGGTACAGCTCGTCAGAGTGCAGGCAGCAGCGTGGGCTGCAGGGTCCTGACCTTCATTTCTGCCCTTCCTCCAAATGCTCTGCAATTACACGTCCAGAGCTTGGAGGGGCAGAAAAGCAAACGTGCTGCCAACGCCAGCGTGCTGCGGTTGTTTGCTCTCGGCAGTGGTGTGCGCTACAGTGGCTGCTGCTGAGGAAGAGGATGGGTGATGGACAGAACCTGTATTTTGGGGGTGCTCATGTCATGGAAAACCCAACGGACCCTCCGGGACTTGGCCATAGGCACAAGTTCCAGCTGGTGTGAAAAGAACAACGGGCAAAAGGGATTTGAAGTTCAGCTAAAATCGCACTTCCCTCTGAAAATTTCATCCCGCAATTGTTCCGAGCAGCACGTACAATTACTGCAGCTGAAAGAAATGATAAAAAGCATTTAGTTTTCTCAGCTCGTTTACTTTCTACATCTGGCAGCATTTTGTGTGCGGGCAGTTTCACCGTTTTCCTGAGGTGAAACGCTTGGAAATGGAAGCTGAGGAATAACAATGCAAGATGGTTTTTTAAGCTGTTTCACAAACGCTTCTGCTTTTAACGACCAATAGACAAGCTAAAGCCCTCGGCAAAAATGATATGACAATAAATAACATAGCAGTTTGCAGTGCTATTATAATGGTGAGAAAAACCTCCGTGCTCCTTATTTAATATCCAGGTACTACCCTGCAGTACAGCAGAGTACAATGTGCTGGCAGGAACTTTCCTAAAGCAGAGCTGCCCTGCAACCTATTGCTGTCCCCAGACGTGCTAACATGAAGGGGATGGAAGGGAGATGCACTTGCCTTGGACACCTCCATGGGGCTTGCCACCTGCCTTATAGACTGGTCTGACTCCTCAAAGCTTGACATTCCTCAGGGGAAGGGACATTAAAATGAGCTGGGAAGCAGCGCACTCTTCTGATTTAAGCAGGTGCTGGGAAGATCCTCAGTGATTTAGGGTCCCAATGGCATGGCCTGTAGTGAGCAGGATGCTCAGAAAGGACCCAAGACTCAGCACATGGCATGCTTGCATGTGAGACGTGCCGGGCTGTGTATTGCCAATTACTCACAGTGCAGAGGTTGCTGGATGAGGATGCCGAGGCTCTGGGGTGATGTGTGGGCTCAGTGCTGTGGTTCCCACCTGGAGAGGCTCACTGTACTTGAGCTTGGTTTGCTGGTGTCCCAAACAGTGAGGGAAGAAGGAGGATGAGCATGAGCTTCAGCCCAAACCGGAAGGCCTCTCACATGATACACTCTTCCTCTTGAATATCCATGTAACCAGAGTCCCCATCCCCTAACTGCGACATCCTGTTCTCTAGTGAAGCCAAGGTGCTGATGGAAGCAGGACAAAGCCACTTAACCACTATGTCCCATATGCACTCTCCGCATAACCCCACACACTTCCATTAGGGCCCCTAAACTCACACCAATAGCCCTAAGGGCTCCGCACATATCTATTGCTTTAACCCACCCTGGCTAAGTGATCATGGTGCTCCCCATATATTCTCCAGGGATTGCTTACAAATGCCCTCTCCCAAGCCCACTGGATGAGAACGCAGGAGAGGATGGATTGCAGGAACTGGGCTCCTGCTCTCCAGTCACCCACAGGTTACTGAGGGCTGGCAGCCCAGCATGGTCCCCAGTGCCTGCAGGTCACGCATCATTCAGAGCACAGGGAGAAAGCCCATCGTGCTGACTATGGCTTGCTTAGAAATCTTTTAATAAAATGGCTTTTCCATGAGACAATGCTAGCTCATCAGGGCTGATTTGTTCCCCAGGAACACTGCAGCTGCTATAAACTTTCACGGAGAAATGGATGGAATTTCTCCTTAAAGCCAGAGTTCGGAGGAGGATATAATATCAGGCCTGCCTGGCCAGTAGCCAAATGATTAGGATGAGGAAAGGCTGAATACAAATCTTTTAGCTGAGCAGAGCTTGCACTTGAACTTCGGTCTCCAGCACAGCCAGTGGGTGCCTTGGACCAGCTCAGCATTACAAAGCAGTTCTGAATCACTTAATTCTCCAACAACTGGGATGTGGGATGGGGAAGGCAAAAGAAAGAAAGAGATGCTGCAAAAGCAAATGCAAAAAAAAACCCCTACAACAGAGAGAAGGTGGAAGCTGTCATTGGCCAGAGAAAATTTCCAGCTACAAGGCTACTCTTAGCTATCCTTATGCTGAACTGCTCGGCTAAACCCTCAGGGGCATCTGCACAATCTCCTTTTCTCTTCCTCCTTCTTTGAATACATACATTGTATTAAACCACCATACATATATATATATACACTGCAATACATAGAATGTATTCAAAGTATATTTCATACAAACTGCATGCGAAGTTTCCATTAAGCCTCCTGGGCTTTGTGCATTATACTCAAGAGCATCCCCAGCAAAGTGGAGATCTCACAAAGACCTCCCTCTATGAAAGTTTGAGTCATGGAACCAAATTGTGTTCCACGCAGAGGTGCAGAAATGGCACAAAAATTAAGATTTTAATTTTAATGTGATCTTAAACATTGGTCCCAATTAGGCATATGCCCAAGTCCCATTGGAATTAAGCACATCATTTCTTTGCTGAACAGGGAAGGCTGCTGAATCAGGACTCCCAACTGTAAAATTGCTCAATTGCCTTCAAATTTCTGGGGAAAAAAAATAGTGTGCTCTGAAAGCAATCACAAAATACATTTGGTATTCGAAGAGTATAAGTGAGTGCAGGGCTTATAATTAAATCCTTATCTACGAAGCTGCTACTGAGTGACTGCACATTCTGGGTAATTTTTAATGGCCTGAAACTCAAAAACCAGCATAACCAATTTTTTTCTTTTTTGCAGAAGACACAGCTAGTTAGCTATAATTCTGCAACAAATCCATTACTGCAAAACAAGTCCCTGATCCTGCAAGCGTGAATGTGCTTACTTTTAATGACGCAAGTGTACCGAGGGAAGCCACATCAGAAGCTACCGGCATTAATACGGAGCAGCATGCAAGAGTGGGGCCCAAGTGAAAATAAGGATGGGGTGGAGCCCTGAAGCATAGAATCATAGAATAGTTAGGATTGGAAAGGACTCTAAGGTCATCATCTAGTTCCAACCCCCCTGCCATGAATCATGCAGTGCTCTAACCATCTTCTTCAGTCCCATGGCTGCTCCTGCCCAGAGCCTGGGAGAAAGCCCATGGCAAGGTGACATGTGTGACACCAGTGGAGACATCAGCTGCAAGCAGCCATGGGAGGGAAAAATCCTGTTTCACCCTCCTTACCCCTTGATCCCTTAATTATGTCATATTTCCTGAGAAAAGGAAAAATGTGTCCATCAACACTTTTCACTTGGGTGAAAACCTCTGTGATATAGTAACAACAGTTTACTAAATAAAGTCCCACATTAAAGAAAGGGTACATGGGACAAATTTTCGAACTGGGGTAAGTGATATTTTTTTAAAGCCTGGTAATTTAAAAGAAAACTTGTCTGATTTTGCTCAAACATTTGGGAAAATTCCCCACACTTTGAAGCCAGACAAGTTTTACATCCAAAAATTATGTGGAGGTAAGGCTCAAAATGGAAGCTGTGAGTTTGCTTGGTGGACAGAGGCTACAGTCTTTTCTGAAAGCACAGTGAGACCGAGGATGAGCTCTTCTTGGGTGTTGTTTTCCGTAATGCTGTGTTCCTTAAAAAAATAAATCACACCACAATTACAGGATCAAACTTGAGGTCTTGCCTCACATAAAAAGTTGCATGACTTTAACTGCAAATAAGCTTTATAGAAAGAACTTAAGCAGGTCAAAGCGTAGGGGGGACGCTCGTTGTGGAGTGCCCATCTTCCTCCATGGGTGAGGAGCATGGCTCCCCCTCACTGATCTGGGGTTTTGGAGCCACTGGTTGGGCTGCTCTGGGGGCATGGGGATGCTGCCATCCCTGGGGGTTACAGCCGCACTACTTATAGATAGGGTCCTCTGGGTTCCCAGGTCTCACTTCCGCTGCCTCCACCACCCTTGGCTGCCTGGCATGGGGATATGTGCTTCTCACCTTCTCCACTTGCCTACCAGCACCACCCGAGCCATAAACCCAGCCAGGCTCTTACATGGGTGATCCTGAAGTGCTGCCCAGGGCTTGGACACAACCAAGCCATGGCATAAAGCCACAGCAATAGAGAGGTAGGGGCAGGTGGGAATTTGCCCCAGAACCCTGGGGTTGGTGTCATGTCCCCCAGCTGCATAACCATCAACTCTCCCGCTTATGCCACTTTGGGGATGCAGTGTCTGAGCTTGTCATTCATGGTCCTGGCCTTTATTACTGTTTTTTCCCCTGTATTTTGCCTATCTGTACGTTTTATTGGCTCTTGTGCATTGGTTGCTAGGTAGCTCCCACTCCTACTCCTTTCTGCTCGCCCTTAACTTACTGCTGATCTCTCCAGTAGTTCCCGCATCTTTTAATTACATTAATATCTGTTACAGTCTAATGGGAAAAGGAAAAAAAGGAGAAAAAGAGCTCCAGGAACAAGCAGAGGCCGGTCAGCACAGCAGGCCTCCATCTTTTGCCTTTATCTTAATCTCGCCTTCCTGCTTTTTCAAGCAGACCCCCTCGAGTCCTTTTCCTTCTCTTGAGAAAAGCCCAGGCATCTCTTGAACTCATTTCTGCACTTTGCCTCAACCGTCTCCCCCGTAACTTATTCCATATGTTTGCTTGGCTTTGCCTTCTGCCACGGTTCCCTGTTTACTCCCAGCTCCTGAACCCTTAGATCACATCACTGGGGCTCTTTGTTGACTTAATTGGATCATCAGCCTGGCTGTAAAGCTTCCCCAGCCAGCCCTGCTCCCCTCTCTTGGGCTGCTTCCCGCCCTGAGTCTGAAGAAAAACATATTTGGGCACTGGATGTATAAACAGATGATGCAGGTTAAATTCAGAATGCACTGAGCTGATAACCACAGGTGCAGGGGCTGCAATTCATCCGCTGGAAACAAATTCGTCTTCCTGTACAAGGAGAGGGGAACCCTGTGGCACGGTGAGCAGGGACTGCTCCCCTCCTGCTCCTCTCCTGCTCCCCTCCTGCTCCCCTCTGCCCTGCTTGCAAACCCCACTTAAAAAAAGGAGCAGACCGGTTCAAAGGCCCAGCAGAGGAGGTTCTGGCTCTCCTCCAGGCCACAGGATCAGCCAAAGGGTAGCATATAATCTGTGTGGGGTGCCTGGGCAGGGTGGGTGTAGGGTTGAGATAGGTACCCCCATCCACCAGCCCCCCAGAGCTGCCCCTCTCCCTCCTGTTCTAGTACCAAGCACCAGCTGGGGCATGTGTGTCTATCTGAGCTTGCTTGTTGCCCAGTCTTACACTGATGTTGGGATTGGGCAGGATCTTGACAGATCAAACCCATGTCAGGATGTGGCTGTGTGCCCTGATCCCTGAGATGTTCCCTTTGCTTGCTGCATCCTGCTGTGCCGCAAAGGCTGGGAGAGGCATCCGTCTCCACTTCTCCTAAACACAGGCACCTTGGCTTCACTCCCATGGGAATTCTGCACTGATGCTGGTGCAGTGGGTAGCCCCCCAGCCCCTTTGACATGAAGTCATGGGGAAGAGCAGCAGGCAGGACACCACAGGCCAGGGGGCTTCAATCCCATGCTGTACCTACTTCTTCCATTGAAAATGAACGACAGGTTCTCACTGAACTGTGATGGCTACAGAGGAATTACACAGCCATAATGCTAATAAAGGCCATACACTGGCAGGAAGGGGAAAGGAGGAGAGGAGAAGCTTTAAACACCATCTTCTTGTGCTGTTCAATCCGTAGCATGGCCAGCTTCATAGTGAAAGCACTGCACCTAGGGGTAATTTTTATTTCCTGTGAGAAACATTAAGACCCCTGCCTATGTTTACCAGCAGTTAAAATCTCAGGTGCAGTGTCATACTATTAAAAAAGCTTGCTTGCTATCATATTTTACTTTATGACATGGAAACATTGGAGGTGGTGTGGAACTCTGTATCTGGGGGGCCTAGCTGGTGGCTGAAGCCAGAGAGCAGACATTCCTGTCCCTTGGCCATGCAGACCCCTGAGGCTCCGGAGGAGAAAGCATTCATCGTCTCCTCTGCTCAGACAAAACCTCCCTTGTAGATACATACACACGTGTGTCCTCAAGCCTTGAGCAGGAGGCTGCCAGCTGCAAGACCTGCTCACATCACACTGCTGCTTTGTTTGAACCCTAGCCGTGCTGTGCTGCAGAGCAGGTCTCCCTCGGACAGCCCTACAGCTTGCTTGGCTGGTTTGAAACCGCTACACAGCTTTATGCTCCTAAGTCTCATTTGAAATGCTGCATGTCATTCCAGCAGAATCCAGCTGGGAAGTGAGGGCAGCAGGACCACAGCATGTCATCAGCCAATAGGTGTTCATGACTCTTCTTGTGTAGACACCTAAGCACAGTGATACCCACCATCACATTATGGGTTTGTAACTCCTTCCACATGATAACTTTGGGTTGCAAAGACCTTACGTGCAACCAGCTTGACTGGACACATGCTTCTGTGCTCTTGTCTGTCTGTCACCTGCAGGAACAACTGGGCTGAGATGGTGTCGCTGCGCTTTGTGTAACACATACCTGCCTAACAGCATCTTCCCGCAATACAGCCCAACCGGTACTGCCTGTCACCTCTATACTAAGCAGTAGCACCGTTTCACTTGAACTCTGCGTGCTGCTCAGGGGCAGGAGAAATATGGGGCAGTTAGGTGACTAGGACAGGAATACTTAGGTAGATGAAACCCTGAGAGAAGTAATCCATCTTTTGCAATGAACTGGCAGCTTGAAATATTTAGAAATCTTCATCAAACTACTACAAGCCCGAAGCGTGTGTGTGCTTTGTTTTATGGGTTCTTAACACATGCAGGACATGCAAGTGTGACTAAGGGTTTACAGTCCATCTTCTTGATATTGGAGTTGGACACTGGAGACCAAGATAAGTAATCTGTAAATGATCCTTCAAAACTGAATACTCTATCAATTAAAAAAGGAAAAAGACTCTAGGCATATAAACCAGTTATCTATTTAATGTTGTGCTCCTTTGGTGCTGGAGGTATGGATTGATTAAATATGGAAAACATAGAGTTAAAAATATGTCTACCATAATATCCAAAGAAACTTTCATTAACTCCGTGCATAATAGGAAATTATTTCATCTGATCAAAGGTTTAGAAGAATAGGAAATATTTCCTTTCACTTAAAAAGGATCGGTGCAGAAGCGTTAATTGTCGAGATGTGGCGCACAGTTGTGTATCAGACCTGTGAGAACGCTCACTGGTATCTCCAGCCTGGCCATGACTTGCTGCTCCTACTGTGTGTGAACACAGAGGTGGCTCTGTGTGGGTCCCCCCAGCCCATGCTCCCAAACAGCTGTTTGGTTTTGGCTTCACTTTTAAACAGCTTTTAAAGACCCAGCCTTACTGTGCTTGCAAAGCGGTGCTCAAGAAAGCGCCATCTTCTCCCACCTTGGCGAGCAGAGGAAATGTGTTTTCCTTTATTTTTAAGCCTGTGGTTTGTTGAGCATGCTTCTGACTTGTTCTGTAATACTCGCTAGCCGCGCTGGAACGATGCAACCCCTGTGCCGGCGCCAGCTCCTGCATCCCAGCCAGCTTCAGCCACAGAGGTTCATGCGGCTCGGGCCGCCAGAGCCGCGCTCCCGCTGGTGAGATGAAAGATAACCTCCTTGGTCGCATGGGCAGCTCGCTGTTCCCTGTTTGCGGCAGCCTGCTCCTTAGGGAGCACTGAACCATGAATTGCTCTTATCAGAGGGGCACGATGGAAGGAAAGACAAACGTACTGTAAACTGCATGCTACAAGATGTGCAAGCCCTAGAGCAGTCAGCTCTACTGCTTTCGTTGTTGTCTTGCTTGTAGGAGCTGACCCCTGCTTAAAAGTCCTTTGCTTGGTACACTGCTGGTGATTCAGTGTGTCAACAGGCAGGTCTCCTGCTGTGGGGCCACAAGTCCCTGGTTGGACTATCCAGCCTCCCCGTGCCAGCATCAGCTGCTGGTCAAGCAGGGCTTTTTGCACCGTCAGTGCTGCATAGGAGCTGAAGTAGCCCCAGCTTAGGACTCCTTTGCATGCTTGCATAGGGCATGGTGACAAGGGCCCAAGTGGTGACTGTCCTTAGGAGTGCCAGCAACTCATGACCCACAGCCCCTCCAGTTCTTCTCTTTCCTGCTCCAGGGTCCAAACACTCCAAATTCTCTCCACCAGGCTCTCAGTGCTCCCATCCCAACTTCTCTTGCCCCAACCCACTCTCCCCCCATCCCTCCAAGCCCCTCCAAGCCCAAAGGTGTGTACACCCCTCCCTGCTTGCCCAGCCTGTCCAGCCTCGGTCCCTCTTGTGCTTTGCAAGCTCCATCCGGCCCCAGCTCCTGGCGTGCCTAGGGCTCCCAGCCCTTCCCTTCCAGTGCTGCTGGCTGCCAGCAGCTGAGGGGCTTCCTCTCATTTATAATCCCATCTAGACTTCTGCCTGTCCAAACAGCTGCAGCAGACACACGGACACACTATTCAGACTCTTGGGCTGCCTGGGAAAGCCTTGATTCTCAAGGCTCTCTATAGCCATTCCTCTGAATACTGCAGGCAGCAGCTCTCCACACCGTGCTGCATTCCTTGGAGCAGCGGAGATGAGGTTAGGTTGGGTGAAACTTCCAGGGATTTCCATTTCTTTTAGCAGCTGGCTCCAGCCCCTGGAACATCTGTCCAGCTGGAAAAGACCACGGAGCTCACAAGACTCATTTTTACATTCACTGGCCCCAGTACCAGCACCAAGCCCCACCTACAAGAGCCAGGTCATTCCCACGTGCAGCCATCTCCCCTCTCCTGTGTCTTGCTAAGGCACTCATCCATCTTGTCCGCTTTCTGTGATTTTTGGGAGAACTCTGCCACCATGGCAACGGCTGTGTCAGACAGACTGACACACACCCATAACGTTGGAGCAGATGCCTCAGAGTTTTTGCCATTATCAAATCCTTCCACTTCTCTCACCCATTAATGCTTTCAGCGCTGACATTCCTGTGCTTCCAGTGAGGCCTTTGGTCTGGAGACTGGTTTGCTTTGCTTTCAGTGGGAGAAGTACTGGAAGAGCTTCAAAATGTTTTGTCACACTTGGGAAGCTAAAATGTCAGGGTTAATCTTGGAATCTTGAGGCTGGAACATGAGTTCTGAGGCTGGTGACTAGTGGTTTGACACCATTCAATGGGCAGGAGTCCATGCATGTGCTAACTATGCTTTTGATAGCTATCATCTCAAGAGCATGTGAGCTGGTCCTTATGGGATTGTTGAACTATTGCATCCAAGAGGGGTTGTTTTTACATAGCAAACCCTTCTTACTTCATGCCTCTCAACAAAAAATAATTTACGATGGGCTCAGGGACTGTGTCCCTGCTGAAGCAGCCTTTTATCCATCTCCTTTCACACCGGTGCCAATGACTGCCTGGAAGTTACAGCCTATTGGTTTCTGGACTGGTTTGGAAAAACAGGGCAACCTCAGCCTAACAAATGGCTGCAGACCCCCCTCTTGGCATGGGGGAAGCCAAAAGTGAGGAACCAGCTGCTCTCCCTGTATTTCTCCTGCTCCTCTTCTGACGTATCTGAGAGGCAGGTCTTGCCTGCAGGTCCCAGCTGTGTCCTTCACAGGGAGCATGGGTACAACCTCGATGGGCACATCTCCAGCCCTCCAGCAGCCAAACACTCAGGAAACCCAATGTGCCCGTGACTTCTTACTCCTCCATTAGAAAGTAGCTTCAATCCCAGCTTCAAAGAGCTGGAGATCACGCTGGGCAAAGGCAGATTTAACTCAGGCCATTGTGGCAATTGCAGGGCTTGTCTAGAGAAGCTGGGAAAACGAGGTGAGCCCAGGGGCTCTGGCGCTGAGGATGTGCATCTTCTGTGGGTGAGAGTGAACGCAGAGCAGACAACGATGCAGACCTTAAAAATGCAAATCTTTGGGCTATGAATTTACTACTCTACCCAAGGCAGTTGTTAGTTTTCCATATTTATTTATGATTCATTACAATCTGTTTTTTTTATAGATCTTCTACTTTAAGTTTTATATTTAATTGAATGAGAGTCCTGGTATCTTTCTGCATGTGTTTATGTGGTTTTCATTAACTACTGTGCAATCTAAGAAAGATCTGTTTTAACCAAAGATAAGGAACTTTTGTTAATGTTTAATGGAAACAATAACAATAAAATTACACAACGATAATTAAAACCACCCCAACCGTAAAAGCTCCTTCTTAATGAATCATATTAAGAGAGGGTTCAAGCATGTATTTATGATCTGGGTTGTGATTTACAGGCTAAATCCTGCCCTTGTATGCCTGCATGAAGCTTTCACCAATTTCCATGGGGGCAGCACGTGCAACGGAAGAAGGCAAATTTGGGATGTGTGCTGATTCAGTGCTGCCAGAAAAGAACATTATTTTACCCTGACACAGTATATGCAGAACTAAACCGTAACCCTCCTCCCCTCGCCATTAAAAACAGAGAGAATATGAAGCATGACATTGCTGTGTGCCCTGGCGCCCTCCTGGTAACTGGTTATTGGGAGCTTTTCCAATGGATAGCCCAAACTCCCAGCAGTGATTTATCACTAATTGTCACAACGGACCTAGAGCCGCAAGCGGTTTGCATGGGAAACAATAACTGACGTAGGCAAAAACACTTTCCTGGGCAGTTTGCAGGACCCAGCCTATTGCACAGCATTGCACGTTCAAGAATTGGGTTCTCTTTCATGCTGAAATCTCTGTATGTCATGCTGGGAGCAGAAAAGGCTTGTAGTGGGTGCAGCCCTCGCTTGCTTTCCTTGTGAGACTGATTGACTTTGCCTGCATGGAGTATATGGGCCTTAGGGTGAATGAGAATCAGACCCAAAATGTTTCTGATTTGCACAGAAGCGACAAGAAAGACAAGGCAGTATTCATGCAACTAATAAGACATTATGATGTTAATGATTTTTAATTAGTCAGATATAGATTCTTTTCATCTGGCTACTTCTGGGGCACAAACAGATAGATGTGCAAATAATATCACCGGGTACAGAACTTTGGAGGTATTTACCAAAAAAGACAGTCTTTAGGAAAATGACCAATCTCCATCTATTCCACAGCGAGCAGAGCTGCAATCTTATTTAACAAACCCCCAATGTCTGCACGGTAGAGCTGCAAACCTGAGCTGTGGGGAGAATTCAGTTCTCAAAGTCCACAAACAGTGACCAGCGTGAATCTCTAAGACTCCATGTGCCTCTGCCTGGCCGCGTAGCCCACTCTCCATCCTTGCCTCTTTCCCTCCCTCTATCTCTCCCGAGGGGCCGCTGAGCCCTGGCTGTGTCCCCTGGCCTCGGCCAGCGGCACCTCCCCTGACCGGAATATTTAGCAGAGCAAGCCCTGGATGGGATGGGATGGGAGCGGGGCGGGTGGGGGAGGCTGCAGACCGAGCTGTTTGCGCTTGTTTGCTCAGGCTGCCAACGCGATTCAGAGGCTCATACTTTAAAATATGGAGCCCCCTAATGTCTATTTAACCCAGCAGAAGCATCCATCCCCTTCAGCCGCCCAGCCGCAGCCCCGGCCCCTCGCAAAGCCACTCTCAGCTTCTTCAATTAACAAATACGAAGCAAGCACCCTCCTTTCCCAGCACAATGCAGGCTGCCGCTATTATCCCTGGCCTCCCAATTATCTCTGAGAATCTTTCACTTAATGAAGTTTCTCCCCCTCCCCTTCCCATCTCCCCAGACTCAGGGATGCTCGCTGAACCAATTTAGCAAAATGTTAGGAAGAATAAAATGTGACTGCGTTTTTCTTTCTTCCTTTTGCCGTTTAGTCGGCAGCTTCCTGCTCTGTTCTCAGCTGTGTCCTTCAGAGCAGCGCAGATCAGAGCATGGACATGCATATCTTGTGGGTGCTGGGAGATGTGAATCATGAAAATGGAGACAATTCCTTCCCCTTGATCACAGTTTGCCCACTTTTTTATTAAAAGGGAGCCTTAAATAAAACTCTCACATCCGAACACCTCCAAAATTGGGAATCGGATCTAGGTTTTGATTGTAATTCAGCCACTGCCTATGACAGTAATGGGTCAAGCCAAGCTTCGAAGGTGAGCCATTACCTAGTGGTGCCCTGTCAAAAAACCAGTGTAAATCAGGTTGAGACTGCAGTGCCTCCAAGCCAGCTTCCAGCCTTGCAACATTGCCTAGTCTTCTTTATTCTCTCCTGCATCATTCCTCTTTTCTGCCTTTTCCTCACATCCGTGGTCATCGCTTTATTTTGTCTTCTTTTTCACCTTTAACAGGATATCTAACACTCCTTCCACTGCCTTGCCTGAAGATTTTTCCTTTCCAGGTCATTCTCGAATAGCTTTTACCTATGCTTTTAACAGCATTCCTATAATTAAGAACAAAGAAGAAAAAAAAAGCATATTTTTTAAAATATGCTGCATTGGTGCTGTTAATCTTTCATGTCGGAAACAGTGCGCCTTACTTAACACCACATCTTCCACAGAAAGAGGCAGAAGACTCCTTCATCTTCACACCCCCTCCTCATCAAGAATCCTGGCAGAGATTTGAGCCCCCAAGGGCACCTACCACAATGCACATTTCCTTGATTTAAAACAAAGGCTTAGCCACCCTCAGGGGTGCGATGCTTCTGGCTAGCATAAGCTAGCCCTACAGAGGAATGCATGCAGGAAGGTCTGAGAAGAGCTTAGTGTAGCCTGAGCTGCCAAGCCCACGTGATATAATAAAATTGGGATGGATATTTCCTGAAAACTAACTAAAACAACCAACACTGGGTCAAGAACAATGGGAGTCAGTTGGCAGATCTGGACATCAGTGGATGCTTGGGTTTCTGGATTAACATTTTTCAGCATCAGTGTCTTCTTCCCCATGAAAATACTCAGAAAACCCTTGATTCCCATTCATGGACCCCTTCATGTCTCTGTTGGCTCTGTGGTACACACTCTGTGCAGAGACCCTCTCCCCATCCTCTTCCCATGTGGTCACCACTGCTGCAGCAGTGTTACAGGAAACCGATTGAGCCTGGAGACTGCCTGGAAAACAGAAAGTGTGGCAAAACATGGGAGAAAGAACTCTGATTAATTCCCCTATCAGGACTGCTGAATTTAAGCACTTTGGGGTTATTCTGGGGAACAGAAAATCTCTTTCAAGAGGAAGAGAGTAGAAAATTGCACTAAAAAAATTACAGCTGGGTGGCAGCTCTTCCCTTCCCGTCCCTGAGGAAATGCTGATGTCTTTCAAATCAATGCGCTATGCAGGGATTTCTCTGAGGGCAGGCTCTGACTTCACCTGAGCATTACAGTGGGCTGCAGGAGAGCAAAATAAAGAGGCCGAGCCCCCAGCTGGCCTTGTCAAAGTCTAAGGGACCTGTTCCAGCCTCAATGCATTTCTATTGCATTTAATTCCAAACTCAGGCACTGCCTCTTGGCACCTTGGAGGTGCAGGTGCCTGTCAGAGAGCAGTGCTGGGGAGCTGGCAACCAAAGCAAGCAAGTGATCCAGCACCTGGGATGCCTGCAATGGGATCCTGCTTCTATTCCCAAGCTGGGAGGCACAGACAGTAAGTTGCTAAAGCAAGAGGATTCTCACAGGCTTGATTTTTGTCCATCCTGGCTCTGGCTTTGTGGAGGCAAGGGTGGAAATTGCATCGGGAGCTGAAAGCTGGAAGTGCAATAAGAGGAAGAGAGCTGCTGGCTGCCAGCTGAGCCTCCCCTGAAAGTGCTGGTACCCAGAGGCAGCTGCCATCCCAAGGAGCCTCTGGCTGCCCTGCCAAGAGAGGTGAATCCCTGTGGGGCAATCTGGGCTGCCGAAACCTTGGATGAACTCCAGCAAAGGGGAAAAATACGGTGGAAGAGAAGGGAGGAGAAAGCATCAGAGAAAGCAATCTCTGACAAGCACACTTCCCGCTTCAGCAGCACGGGAGCTCAGTGCTGTGCCGGTGCTTGGCGGAGCAAAGGCAGGGAAATCAATTTGGCTGGAGCTGGCAGTGAGTGCAAGCCTGTCCCGGCCAGGCGCTGCAATTCCTTCCATCTACTGCCAAGGGTATTTTCCTCCTTTTCCTGCCACGTTGTTGAGTGTGTCTCTTGATTTCTGTGTTCCCTGCTTTGTGGTTTGATTCCTTATCATGCATCTTTCCGTGACGTGAAAGTGCCTGTGTTCAGTGGGTGATGCCACTCGTGCTGCTGGGAATGGCCGTGGGACCGGTCACTTAGTAGGCAGTGGCTCAACATCTCTCTTTATCCTTGCTGAATATTACCTCCCAAACATCTCGCCAATAGCCAGAGGCTGAGCCCCGCAGGGATTACCACGTCTCTTTGAAAAGGGCTTAGAGCAGTGGTGAGAGAGGAGACAGAACTACGGCAAATTTTGTCTCCTATTTCAGGTGTCCAATTTTGACTTTTATTTGGCTTTTCCTTGTATTTCACCCACTGTATATCCAGGTTATGGCTCCTCTGCTTCTTGCCACAGCACAGAGTGCAGAGCTGACCCTTCATCTTGCAAACTGGATACTGCACAAATGGAGACTTCATCACCCAGGTCCTGGCAATCTGTACAAATTTTGGGTTAAGCCACTTTCTTAGCATTCAGTCTGAGCTCTGTGGTAGTGGTGAGGGATACAAATCAGTGTGTCAAGCCTTTTGCCTTAATCCCATGACTGTGACATCTCCTGTCATACTTGCTACCAGTGGCCATTTTGGGCACTGAAGGATGAAGGAGTCCTGACTGCAACAGCCTAATTCTCTGTGCAAACCTTCCTGCCACCCCAACAGTGCCCATTTGGGTATCAGGGGATGGCATCTGTTTGCCAAAAGCTTTTAAGTTTTTCCCTCTGTTATGGAATGACAGCAACATTTTTTTCATGGGTGCAGAAATGGGCACATGTCCAGTTCTGGACCAAAACTTGAGCTTTTGCTTTTTGGAAGTGCCTGTGAATTAACAGCTGGCCCAGTAAAGGGGATTCAGACAGCAGAGTCTAACCTCCCTTGGTTTTCCTGCCTACTGCCTTGCTGCATAATGCAGAGGAAGGACATGAACTCAGTCCAGCCCCCAGCCAGGGTATTGTGCCCAGCCATGGGGGCTGAGGAGGTCTGGCTCTGTCTTTCCTGATGTCCCAGTATTGTAACTCAAAAATAAAGCCTATATCAGGGTTGCTAAATAAAGGAGTGCAGGAGGTGATTCATGTCCCCAAGACAAGGAACACCACAGAGCTTGTATATTGGCATTTCCTGTAAAGCAGAGTAGCTGTGCCTAAATAGTATAGCCTTGGGTCTTCTGTGGGTCTGGAGGAACCAGCCCCTGTGGTCTGAAATGTGACTATGACCCCTTGTGCATTCTTTATCCAGTTTAAGGCGACTGAAGTAATGGGAGGGCTATGTTGCAGCCCACCAGAACTGACTTTTATGGTATGAAAATTTATGGCATAGTATGAGGTATAGCTTAAAGGCTTAAGGGGTGGCTGAAGGTGCAAGGTTTGCTGGGGCAGCTGCAGAGATACATAGTGGGGGTAGCAGGAGGAGCCCAGGCTGGTGTAGCGTTTGTCATCTGCTCTGGGTCAGAGCCAAGGAGCAGAGGTAAAATTCAGCAGTGAATGCGATCCCATCCCTACGCTCCACCTCACTCCCTGGCTGTTTGTTTAGTGATGTGCTTGTACCCAAAGGTGCCAAACCCAGCTGCACAGGTCATTTGATGGCAGTGCTCCCTTTTGCATCCTCAACACGGTCCAAGTTGCTTCTTTTGCAACTGTACTGTCAGCAGCTTTTGAAAAGCAAAAGGGAGAAACCCCTCTGCAAGCAAGGGTACAACCAGAAGGAAGGCTGCCAACCTTTAAATGGTGCTTTGGCCCAGCAGGGGTTTTGGCAGTGATCTCCACCAGCTGAGCTAACAGTGTGGCTGGCTGGTAGCTGTAGTAAACCATTCTTCACTGAGCATCTAGAGGGATGGAAGATAAGTGCTTTGCCAGGGTCTGAAGATGACCAACCTCTGTCCCCTGAGGTGACTTGTGTAGCTTTCATCCCCATCTGCTACTGCTCCCCGTATCAATGATCTTCTTCATCCATCCCAGCTTGGGGCTCCCTTTGCCTCTTGTGTGTGCTAACGCTGGACACTTCCCATTTGTATCCAGGCAGTGCCAGAAGGAGCACTGAAAACCCAAGTCATCCTTTTGATGTTTACATCTCCAGCATCCAGCTCCTTTGCTGCCTTTGAAAGCCCAGAGGAGCAAGTGCAGGGAAAATCTGGCTCTGCATCCACTGCCCTGAGGACAGCCCTGGCAGAGCAGCTTTGGACCTGCAGTGACCATGGCTGGGCTGCGCTGAGGCAGGAACAGAGGTTGTCCTTCAGAGGGATAGAGCAGCCCAAGGCTGGAGTAAATGTGCACATGGCCAGCAAAAAATTACTACTTTTTCCCTGGCAGGAGGTAAGATCACTGATCCAAGCCCTGAAAACGCTCAGAGGAGGTGCCGGCAGAATGGCTTTAGCATAGACAGAACCCAAGTATTTTCCTCCAGCTCCATTTGGAGAGCCAGCTGAATAATTTTTTGAAATGCTTCCCCAAATATTCAGCCAGAAATGGGGAAAACTTCTGTACGAATATGTCAAAGAAAAGCATGTGAGTAGTCTCATGTGTAATGCAGTGTATTAGAGAAGGTTAGGGGCAGCTATCCCCACATGCTCCAGCTCTACCACACAGCTCTAACCTCTGCTTTTGTATAGTCTGGGTGTCCTTGACCAATACAGTCAGCTTCCAGATGAAATCGTTATCTTTGCCAGGGAGAAAACACTTCACAGGTTCATTGTGACTCTTGGTCAGATGTGCAGCGTTGAAGGATGGAAAGTGTTACACATGTGTTATGTATTATTATTAACTTGGAGAGTTTCTGATTTCTACTACCATGAATGATAGTCACAGATGTACAAGGGCCTGCATAGTTTGTAGCAGAGGTAGGCTGGAATAAGGATAGTCTTGAACTTTCTGTCAGCTATTTTGAATTCAAAACCAGATCTGGAACTGAGGTTCAGACTTTGCTCTTTAGTTATCCAAATAATATGATTAAGACCAAAGCCAGATGAACTTAAGGAACGTTAAGGTTCAGATCATATCAAAGACTACACCTCGGGCCCGAATTTAACATGCTGATACTTTTTCTCCTTGCTTTTAATCTATGTAAAGGACTTCCTCCTCCTCTTTACAGAAACCAGGTGTGTGGATTCTTTCTTGGCTGGCATTTCATGGCAGCGTGTATCCTGGTTTATGTGCCTGATCTTTATTCCATGAAGAAAAAAAGGAAAAAGAAGCCATTATTGCTTGTAAATATTAAAATGGCAACGGTGGATGGGAGCAAGATTCAATGCAATAGAAAGCAGATTAGATTAAGCAAACTTGAAAATGTATTCTTCTGGTTAATTTTATCTGTAAAATTGTCCTAAAGACTCATATTGTCAATTCTCATTTGGCTCTGTAGGACCCTGCGTGAATCCAAATCCATCCTTTTTTGGCAGGCCTTTTTATCACCAGTACTACAGTGACATCTAAGTGTCAAGAAGATGGGCCAGTCGGAGCATAGAAAATTGATTTGAGCAGCACCATCCCCCCTTGGCTGGCTGCAGATAAACAGTTCAGCTAATACGCTGCTCCCGACCTCTCTGGGGCTGTATTTGAATATGATCTAATATGGCAGCTGCTTCACTGGAAATGCTGAAAGTGAAGTAGTCCTGGGGAAGTTTTGCTTTTCTCTTGCATTTTTAAAAGGTGGGGCAGAAAAGTAAGAAAAAACAGACTTGCAACCATGAGGGCCTCACACATGAAGGCCAATGTGCCATCTGCTGTTAATGATTTACTTTTCCTAATATTGAAAGTAAGGGAAACTAGCCTACATTAGACATGAAGGTACAAAAGCTCCATTAAGCTTTCTTGGCTCTTTTTCTTTCCTGAAGCTTGCTTTCCAAAACACCCAAGTAATTGATGTGCTTGAGACATTGTTTTAGAAACAATTTGCAAGGATACTGATAGTGGTGCTCAATACATCCCTCCCTTTGAGCTGCTACCTTCTGAGCTGGAGCCACTCTCACTTCCACCACTGGAATGGAGCTGAGTGCACAGCATGAACCAAACCCTGCCTGCGAGTACTCCTCCATCAGCCAGCTGTTTCAGAGAGGGCTGCAAATGGGATCGGGAGCTGAACCCATCTCCCTGTCAGGTAGATGCTGCAGGGATGCTGCTGTGGCTCAGAGGCTGTGCCGTGGCATGGCTGCATCTGCCCAGGGCATAGAGTCATAGGATGGTTAGGACTGGAAGGGACCTTAGGATCATCTAGTTCCAACCCTCTTGCCATGGGCAGGGACACATCACACTAGACCAGGTTGCTCTAAAGCCCCATCCAACCTGGCCTTGAACACTGCCAGGAATGGGGCAGACACAGCTTCTTTGAGCAACCTGTGCCAGCGCCTCAGCACCCTGATAGAATTTCTTCCTTGTATCTAATCTAAATCTTCCCTGTTTCATTTTAAACCCATTACCGCTTGTTCTATTCCTACAATCCACGATGAATAGTCCCTCCCCAGCATCCTTATAGGCCCCCTTCAGATACTGGAAGGCTGCTCTGAGGTCTCCGCACAGCCTTCTCTTCTGCAGGCTGAACAGCCTCAACTTTCTCAGCCTGTCTTCATACGGGAGATGCTCCAGCCGCCTGATCATCCTCGTGACTCTCTTCTGGGCATGAAGCAGTGGGGTTACGCTGGCAAAAGGGTCCCCCACAGCACTCACAGGGTCTGCACACCCATTCTGGGGGGCTCTGTGGCTGAGGTCAGAGGACAGCCCCTTTTGGCCCCATCCCCAGCCAGGGCAAGCCCCAGCACAGGTCACAGTGGCACTGGGGTGCAGCAGGACCGCTGCTCCGAGCAGGGACATGCTGAAGGCACGGAGGCAGCTCAGCTCCCTGCAGGAATGAGTGGGAGTTCCTATCTGCTTCAGGCCTTCGGGGAGAGATCGAGCACAGAGGGAGGCAGGAGCTATGTAAAAGGCAGAGCCACCGCTCGGCGTGCTCTTCTTTTCTTCCTGTTTTGAGATCAGGGCACTGGAGTGCTCCTGCCATTCATCTTCCCTCCCGCCTGCTCCCAGGGCTGCTCTGTTCCACACAGTTTCTTCAAGTACTGTCATCCCCACAGCATCCGAGTGCCTTCCAGTAGGGCATTACGCGAAGTGACTAACATCTGTCACATGTGGCTCATTCTTTCCCTCAATCAGCCTCAATCAGCTTTTCTGCAGGCAGCACTTCCTATCTGCAAATAACAGCCATCACGGGGGCTGCAGGATGGATACTCGCTCCTCTGCTTCTCTTTACCTAGCTTTATTCTGATTTTCTCCCATTGCTTTTCGTTCCCTTTTGTCTTCTTCCTGCTCACCATCACCGCTAGCGTTATTTGTCTTTGTCTTCATTTCCTCAACAAATCTTCTCTGCTCTCTTTCCTTATCCTATTCCTTGTTCCCTTTAATCTTTCTTCCATTTCCCTCCACGACCGCTTTCCTCTTCCCACCACACTACCACCCCTTTACCCTTCTATTTTCTTTGAGTCTAGTATTAGGTCCCACCTGCACCTGGGACTTCTTCCTTCAGTCAGTTCCATTCACACACCAGTTCAAATCAAAGGCATATGGAAGCAAAGGCCACCAGGAGTAATCACAGACATGAGGTTCTACTAACCATCTCGGGAGCAGACCATGATTAGGAAGCAGAAGGCTGTTTGCACACCTGGCCTGCTCCTATCATGATGGTGGCTTTTGACAAGTGTCCTTGTCCCCAGTACCTTCTTCTTGCCTTCTGTAAAATGGGGACAGGGCTACTGATTGCTTGTGCTCAGTGCTTGAGGGCAGGAAGAAACCTTGAGGACAGAGCGCAGATCCCAAGGTCTTCTATAGGGGTGACTGGGGTAACACTGTGAGTGGCCAAGTCATGGAGCCATGGAATCAACCAGGTTGGAAAAGACCTTCAAGATGGAACTAACTCAGACTCATATTTGACCTCCCATTGCAAAGCAAATGCCTCGGCTGCTTTCCCTGCCTTTGAGACAGAAAACAGCACCTGAATTAAACATGAGAGTGGAGGTGCCCTCCCCGGTCATCACGTTCAATCCCTTGCTGTGTGTGGACGAGGTGCCATATAATCCCTTTCACAAACATATTGAGTTGGATGTTAAAAACAGGGAGTTATTATCCCTCCCCCACAAAACAGCTGATGCTTCAGAATTTAGATGTGTGAGAAAGGAGCGCAAGATGCTTTTTTTTCCTCAGCTGAAATTTAAGCAATAAGGGAGAAAATTCATTGGGAAGCTACAATATGCTGCTCTTACTGAGCAGTCAGGAAAGTTTGGATTTGAGATGCAGGTCATTTTCTTTATTTAAATAATAGGCATACAGGCATACAGAGAATTACTTATTCGAGGGTAATCTGTACAGTTTCTCTACAATATTGTCTTAGATGGACAAATAGCAAGACGAAGCCTATTTACTGAGCCTTTAACAGAGGCATTGCCTGCACAGCACTCTCATTTAGCAGAGACATTTGGTCCCACACCTGCTCAGCTCCAACCTATTACACAGCATCCTAGCACTGGCTGCAGCTTTTGCAGGCTGAAGTTTGCCCACTTGTGCTGACTTTAACCAATGGTCAGCCAAGAGGAGACAGTTTAAAAAGAACACAAAACATTTTGTGATCACAAACGTTTTGCCTTGTCATTGTAAATGTTGTCTTGCTTCCAAACCTGCTTGTATTTCCTCCCCCACTGAAGGAGCCAAGTAAAAAGCCCTGCTTGCTGGACTGAGCCTCAAGGACATATCCTTTCTCTCACCTTCAGTTTTTCATTGAGGATAGTGAAACCTGAAATGTTTCTACAGCTCTAATCTTTGTTTCCAAGCTGTATACGCTGTATTACAGGCGCCCGGCCTGTGCTATAGCTCTACACTGTGCTTCCACAATCGATGTGAGTGCTTGTACGTTGTTTCCCTTCCCATCTCCAGTCTGCTGTGGGTATAACCATCATCAGTCTGCACTTGATGTGTTTCAGGACGCTGACACCAGGACCAGAAGACAGGTTTGGCAGTGCCTATTTCTGACCTACCCAGCATTCCAATGAATTCACCCCCAGGAAAATCACATCTCTGTCACTTAGGGCTGATGAAGACATGGCACAGGTCATCCCCTGCAGTGTCCTCGAGACAAGTGGAGATGGTGGAAAGCAGCCCCATGCCAGCGAGTTGAGGGATGCAGCCCTGAGCTGCAACATGTGGCATTGCTGCTCTCTGGCAAAGGGGCTGCCTGCCTGTGGGGACATCCAGAGGCATCAAGAGGGTCAAGGGTGCCTCCCTCCGACAGCCAGCATCTTCCCGCTTGCTCCTGCTCAGCTCCAGGCAGTTGGCCTCCCTCCAGGGCTGGTTCCTTGCAAGGCCTTGGGCAGCTGGTGGGAGCAGGGATCAGCAGAAAAGCAGCATACTGGCTCTGTATGTTGGCATCAGATTCCTGGCACCTCATCAGCTTGGCCACTAGCAAGCACACAGACGGCAGGGAGGAGCGGAGCATCCTCTGGGAACTAAAGCTCCTTTTGGGCAGGTACCACTCACGGCACTGACACAAGCCAGGTTTGCTTGGGGACATGCCAAAAGGCAGTGGGAAAAGTGCGGCTGCCTCTTGCTCTTCCCTTCTCCAATAAGGTTGTGCTCAGGGTTACCATCTCAATGGAGAGGCTCCTTCCTGCTGCACAGGGAACTCACCTTATTAGACAGATAAGATTTGTATTTATTGTCGCTTTTTCATCTCAACAGCAGTGCGGGGTGGCAGGAGCTGGCTGCTCTGCTCTCAGAGGCGGTGACACTCCTCCCCTAGGCATTTAGGCTAATGCTGGAAAGGTGTGTGCAGGATGCTGTCCCGCATGCCCTCCCTGTGCCCATATCCTAGGAAATCCCTATTGATACAAAGAGCCCAGTGGATGCAAGGAGAGCTGGAAGGCAGCTGATCTCTGACTTTCCAGGAAGCTGAGAGTTGGGAACTGTTACAGCCTGATCCTTCTCATGCTGCTTGTGTAAGACGGTGTAAATCCTCTGCTCTTATGGAGTTGGACCACCACAGAGCAGGGACCAGGGAGGGGAAAACTGGGCTTAGCATGCTGAATTACGCTGCCAGCGCCATGCTCTCAGCATGACAGGCAAAGGGACTCGCTCTTATGCCTGGTTTCCCTCCTCGGCAGAAGAAAGGAGTGTCAGGAAGGAAATCAGGGTTAATCCAGGCAGCCGGCTCAATAGCTGGCACGGGTACACGTCTGTCCTTTGTACTGTCAGCTTGCAGCAATATCACACTCGTGCAGAGGGTGTTGCTCTGGGGCATCGGTGTAGAAAGAGCCAATCAAACCCTATTTATCAGCTTTGCCTTCTCAAAGGCCGAGCTGACGCAGCACTGGATTTTTATTTTACCGATTTAACACCAGGATTTATGACTCGTATCCAACCGCACATTGCAGGGCACCATCTAAATAAGTATTTATCATGTTGGAAGGGGGCCGGAAGGTAAGCGGTGTGCTTAGCACCGTGTAGCCCCTCGTCCTTAAGTCGGCTGCACACAGGCAGCCTGGCTGTCAGAGGGAGAGCTCACCCCTCGATTTCACATTGCTGTGGACAGGCTGGTGAGCAGTCTTTGCCAGGGATGCACATCCATCAATTCAGCAGCCAGTGTGCTGGTCTCCCTGCAAGCGCAGTGCCTTGAGGTAACCAGGGCTTTGCTGGGAGCCTGAAACCATCTACAGACCTGATCCTGCCCAGCACCAGGCACCCCTCATCCGTGGCAGCGACAGAAACTCTCCACAGAGGAAAAGCCGGTTGGTGCTGCTCAGAAATGCATGGCGTTTCCTAGGCTGCACAGGGACCGCGGCTTGTACATGAGCCGTTGCTTCCCCCTGACTGTGCTGCAAGGAAGCGCTTAATCACCTTTAGTCTCCGAGGCAGAGAGCTGCTCCCGAAAGAGAATGGGAATAGGGAAAAAAAGCCTTGGGGAAAGCCAGTACAATTGGTGTGTCAGGGTGGTATTTCAATGCCTGACACATACGCTGCTGCTGCATTTCTTCCGCTACTCGGCATTACCTGCAGTGCACCCCAGCCTTCTCACTACCAGTTGATGATACTTCCCTTGGCCATCAGGCAGGCGAAAGATGAAAATTGTCTTATTGCTTTTGATATAACCCTGTAATAAGATTGAGTGGAGCCTTTGCTGGAGAAGAACTGGTGGTTCACATTTCTGCTCTCTTCTTTGTTTGCTCTACTTAATCGGCATTAGGAGAGGAGCTAAATTTCCCTCCCTCCCCCTGAGCTCTTTGTGCAACTTTGAGTTGCTGCATTTTCCTCACGTGCAGGATATAGTGGAAAGTGGAAGTGAAGATGTCTATGTTAATATCACAGTGAAGAAGACAGGAGCACGAGAAATTCCTGTCTGAAAAGGAAAATATCCCTCTCCCTTCAATCACATCATTTCCATTAACTACTGCTCCAGCTTTCCGTGCCTGCTTCCTTTCTCCTCTGTTATTTACTAGCCTAGACCAGCATGGGAGGAAGGGATGTCTTATGTATTGAGGTTCTTTTCTTTGCACAGATAAGCATTTCTTTCCTTTATTCCACACTCCTCCTTTTTTATATCCCTAAGGCTCCTTGTTCTCCCGTTAATAAGAATTCCCACATTAGACTTTTGCCTTTCAGCCTTTGGTTACATCTTGCATCCTCCCTGACTTCAGCAAACAGTAATTCAGTAATGCAGCATGGATTCGGTCCGAATCAGAGGAAACCAGACGCGACACCAACACGTGCTCCCCCAGTGGGTCGATCTGCAGCTCCAGTGACAATCAGTGTGCTCCGGGGGTAGCTCCGGCTGCGCCCCTCACTCAGAGCCCAGGGAAAGGCCACGAGTGATTCATTAAACCCCCACCGCCATGCGCTGGCGTGCGAGCCTGAATGAATGTCACCGTTTTCATTACGGGAGAAGAGAGACCAAAGAGAAAATGTGACAAAGTACATCTCGCCTGGCTGTTGATCTTTAAGCAACAGCGTGATTAGCATCGTCCTCCCTTTACATTTCAAAGCACCGGAGCACAATGGCAGGGAGATAAACATCCAGAGGTGCTGCCTGCTGAAAGACATCTTTCTGACAGCGCATTAAGGCTCCTGCCTCCCTCACCAGAAAGAACAGGAGGTTTTAGTCAACGATGAAAGAGAAAAAGCCACACTTTATCTGCCATAAACAGTTGCCTATTTGTATTTGTTTTTCCCCCAGTGAGTTCCATCTTTGAACCGGCGCTCCCCTACCATCCTTTTGCAGCCGGGAGACTGAAGCCACTTTCCCACGGACTTACAAGGCCCCAGCTCCTTCTCCGAGGGAGCTGCAGCTGCTGGGAAAAATAAAACATCCCCGACTCCTCTCTTTGCCCGCACCAGGGACTTTGCCTTCCTCCCTTCTGCCTCCCAGGAACAGGCTGAACCTGCTTCCAAGGTGGCCACAAGCCAGCACCCCTTCGTGCTTCACAGTTAAAACACCACAGCCCAGCTCCCTTACTCAAGAGTTACTGCCTATGACAGCTGCATCAGCTTACACAGGATTAAAAAAGGAAAAAAAATAGAAATAGGAAAAAAGAGAACACCCCTCCCCACTTCTGAAATTACTCGCAAAGTCACCTTTTTAATGCTAGCACACACAAAACGCACTCAGCCACTGATTTCAGCAGACCATATGCTGCCACTGCTGCTGGCCAGGTCCTAGGGGATGAATTTTTTCCCCCTTCAGCAAGCCTCCAGAAATGTTGTAGAAATTTATATGCTTATTCACAGAACCAATAAAGCAGAAAACCGGTGTTTCAGCTATTTTTGTTTTGCTTTGCAGATGGACAGTAAAAGACATAAATCTTCCCGCTGCCCTAATGCCTTGCCCAGCTCCCTCTTTTGTGTCGAACCCCCAGCCCTACAAGACTGACCCCATGGCCCGTAAGCAAGCTCCCCACTTAAAGAGGAGCAGCAGGGCAAAGCAGCAGGAATCTCGCACGACATTGCTGATGCCTCGAGTGCTGAGCTCAGGCACAATTTCCGGTGCAGCCACCAAGGCGGGACAGCTTTTCCTTACCATCTTTGATGGAGAAAGGAAAGCAAGCTGCACGCCCCGGGGCTGTCCATGCTCCTACCCTCCCTGTGCTAGCATCCCAGCGCTGACAAAATGCATGCCGCCCTCCCATGACGTTATCTGATGTACGCCGCGATTTATGGCGCTGTGCTGCACACCTCCATAAATCACGGCAGAGCCCTGCGGGAGCGATGCTGGCCCCCTCCCGAAGCACGTGTGGGTTGCAGACCTGGGTGATATTTCAGGGGTGTTTGATGTTTAACCTCAGGAAAAGCAATATGTGGGAAAAGGGGGAGGCTGTGGCTAAACCTCCCTCTCAGCTGTACTTACAGCCACAGCACGGGATGGAGCTTGCAGCTCACTGGAAAACCTGCCTCGCCTGGCACACCACTGGGGACATTTAGGATTAGCGACAGAGGCCTGTTGACTTGCTGGCTGAAGGAGGCAGCGGGAGGGCTCCTGGCTGGGGGCAGGAGATGGTTTTATTTCAGCAGATGGCTCTGTGGCTGCCAAGGGAAGTCTCCTGGGAGCCATTCCCTCCCCGGTCCTGCATTTCCCATGCATTTCCTTCTCCAGGCAGGGCAAGACTGCAAACGCATCAGCCCTAGTGCTGCCCAGTTGGTGCCAGAGGAGTTTATGCCCCCCCACACTCCAGGAGAGACCTTCCTGTGCTGCCTGAAACTGGGAGCAGGGAAGTGGTGGCGGAGGCGCTGTGCAGCAGCGGTGCAGCTTTGATCCCTGTTCCCAGCGCAGTGCCCTGGTTACTGCTGTACAAACACCCTGGGACACAAACAGGGTGCTTGTACACCCTGCTGTACAAACACCAAGCAGTCTGCACAGCCATAGCGCAAAGTGGCTGCCTTTGATCCCCTTGCCTTGCTGCGGAGCAGAGACGCTAGGACTAAACCCAAACCCAGCAGGAAGAGAGGATTGCGTCTCTGTGCCTCACACAAGGAGCTTGGCAGTTTAGGCAGTCCGTCATCCTGGCTAATAATGGCAGGCCAAATATTTAACTAAGATCTCACGATAGACACGAGCTGAGCAGAAGGAGGCCTGCAGAAAGCAGGGACTTTCCCCTTAAAGTCTGTTTCCCCCTTATTTAAAAAGGAAGAAATAGGTCAGCTGTGGTATCCACCAAGGTCAGAAGCTCAATTTGTATTTCAGAGCCTGGGAAAGGTGAATGCACCAGAGCTACATCCCTGATGGAAACAATCACTCATTCTAATAAGGCTGGCAGAGGCTGGAGCCTGCCTTGTTCAGATACAATTATTACAGCCCGCATGTCAGATTACTGAATCTATTAGCTGGAAATCAGCTGTTATTTCAGAGCAAGACAGCCATCCTACAAGCAGTTGTGATGTACATCATGCGTGACGCCCGGGGTCTGCCTTACCCTGCTGGTACCGGGAGGCAGGATGGGGGCAGGACCACCTATGCCGTGAAGGAAAAAGCCCATGGCAGTGACCTCTAGACACAGCTACATCTATCTGACCATGACACCAGCACTGGGGAATATCATTACCAGACAACTTGATTTTCTGGGAGAGAGGAGATCTTGAACTTGCAAATGCAGCGCAGAGGTGATGTGCAGGCTCAGTATGTCCCTCCCGCCTGCATCCAGACAGCACCAAGGTTAAGGACCTGGTTCCAGGGCTCATTTCCTGCCCCAGAGGTGTTCAGGGAAGCCTGAGTGGGGAAGGATGCTCCAGTCAGTGGGGAGCTCTTTATGCAGGAGCTAAAATAAGAACTGCCTGTATCCGAGAAGAAATACAAATTGCGGTTAACAGAGCATTCCCATCCCAAAGTACAGCTTAAGAGAATATCTGTGCTACTTTAGCAAGCATAAGAGACATGCCTGCACTGTTCTGACGGAGCCCCCCTCAGAGCAAGCCCAGGCATCCTCAGACCCAGGACTAAGCAGGTGTCTCCCCAGGGCTCACCCTGCCCTGCATCTCCTCCTGGCAGCAGGCAGTTTTTCTGGTGATGCCCTCCCAACCCTTTTTTATCTGTCCCCCGCTGCAGAGAGGATCACCTTCCGCTCGGCAGTGCGAGAAATGAGCTGCCACAGAGCATTCCAGCTCCATCCCTGACATCGCTGCTGGTTCAGTGGCACATATACAAGCTCCCGCTCCATCCCATCAACATGCAGAGGATAGAAGCTGTAAAACTTGGTGTTTTGTGTTTCTCATTCACCATCTTTGTTTTAAGCATCCTCATCCTGTATTGGGGGACATGGTATTTTCCCAGCAACCCAAATGCTTGCTCAGTGAACCTCAGTGTCCCCTGGGGGAGCACAGGGAGCAGGAATGTGACAGGAAGAAGTCAAGTCAGGGGCTCGGGGCTGGACATGCTAGTTGATGTTTGGGTGGTTTTCTCCTGTTAATTCTCCACGTTTGTGCTGCTGCTCTTTTGTTTTATTAACATGAAAAAGCACTCATCACATCGAGAGGCTGGCTTTGGGACAGGTTTCCCACAAGACTGGGACAAGAGCAGCATGGATCATGCAGTGTACAGGGACCACACATGCCCATGAATGAGCACCACAGTGAGAACGAAGCTGCAGGATGCAATCTATTCAGTTATGAAGTGCAGCTGGGAGCAAGGGGAACAAGGATCTCTGGTTGGGATAGTGGGGAGGAGACAAGGATAAAGAAAGCTGCTCCACCTGCTGACAGAGTGATTATGGGCTACCATAACATCACCTGATGACTGGGAATGGCACGTCAGGCCATCTCTGGAGGTTATTTCACTGAATGCATGAGAAGCTTGTTTTGACACCAGCACAAGAGAAGACAACGTTCAGGTTAGTGACATGAGACCAGCGGGTGTTGATGGAAATCCTGCACCTCCTCCTGCACGTGACAATGGGAGATGTTCACCAGTATGGCTCCTCTGGGACTGCTGCAGTTTGGAAATGGGCTTATTTAAACTTCAGCATCATGGGAAGTGAAGTTGTCAGCAGCAGGCTGAGAAACAGGGATGAGCAAAAGAAACTGTGGCAGAGGAGCATCTCTGCTTTGGCACCTTCCTAAACATCCTGGCATCCTTAAAAGCAGTGCATCAGGTCAGAGAGGCCAGAGAAGAGTCTTTTTGGTCAGAGTTGCCACTCTACCATGCATTGCTCAGGATGAAAGTCCCCCATACCTCCGAGCCTTGCTGGCCACCAACACGGCTTCCTGGAGGAAGCAGTGTAGAATACGAGGCCCAAGAGGAAGGTATCCTGCCCAGAAGGCATGTGTAGCCCTAAGCTACCTAGAAGGCAACTAACAAAGGCACCAATGCAAATCCTAAAAGCATTTTCCCTAGATGACAAAGCAGACAAAGTTGTACAGAACAAAAGGTAAGATTTGGGACATCACTCCAGATGTGGGCCATGGGAAGGTGGGACAGGGAAGACCCCAGATCCATGGCAGACTCTTCTGCCTTAAACCTAACAAACTTTATGAAGTTGACTGCTGTAGCCTTTTCGGGTGACCATCAGCCATTCATCTAACCAAAGGGAAAAGGGAGTGAAGCATTTGACCCAAAGAGGCTAACAAAGCGGGAGGCCCTGGCTCTGCAGGCTTAGCTGCTCACAGGGCACACTGCAAAGGCAGCAATGGGACCCTGACAAAGCAGGTTAAAGCTCTTTCTCCTGCTGCACTTGCGCACAGGAAGGGAAATGCCCAGATCTGCAAGAGGAGTAGTTGCAGGAGCTCCGCAGAGGAGGAGAGCTGTGGGTGGCCCACAGAGAATACCATGCTGTGCATCACTTCTCCATCCAGCCAAACGCCTTGGCCAGGAGGGACACTTAGGGGATAATTGACCATTCTGCATTACTGTACCCGTCGGGGAAAGTTTTCTCTCCAACCCAAGCACTTGGCTGTTGGCTTGTGTCCTGGAGCATGAGGGCTAATATCCCTTGCACATTTTTACCACGGAAATGAAAGAGAGGGTGTTTTTCGACTCAATGGGAAGCAAGTGAATAATAATTCTGCAGAGCCGAGTAGTGGAAAGAGAGACTTTGAGCGCAACAAGAAACAGGATTTTAGAATTTCATCTGCACAGCAGAAGGTCCTGCCAATTGAACCGTTTCCAGTAAACAATCTGCTAAGTCTGACAGTTTGAAGGAATACCAGACTGCCAGGAGTGAATAGGCTGGGATTTTTAAGAGGTTTATTTTTCATCCGAACACTTTTGTTTGTGAGCAACAGCTTAAAAAACTAAGTGCGTGTGCAGTAGCGTTAGCAGCCAGGCAAAGGGCTTGCCCGCCAGCCAGGGTTACAGAGGCAGTGGAGAAGGGCTGTGCTGGCCGCGCGATGTGCCCTGGGCTGCCAGCGTGCTGGCCCTGGCACTGTGCTGTTGGGTCTGCACCAGGAGATCCCCTCTGGTGCCCCTGCATTCCCAGAGAAGTTTGGACGAAACCCAGTTCCTTCCCCACTTACCACTGCCTGGGAGCATCCCAAAGGGATGCTAAGGGCAGCCAACTGCGATAGGGAGACAGGAGGGGATGCAAGGGACCAGCTAGAGGTCGGGGCTCGCAAGTGCAGGACTGGGACAAGCACAGCAAGAGGCCGATGCTCTGTGTAGTTCGGGGTGGTGAGCACTTTCCCAACACATCTGAGCAGGGACGTACAGCTGTGCTATGCTGCAAGTGCTGCCTTCTCCCAGCGCAGGGGAGCTTTGCTTCCCTGCTGACAGCACAGGACAAGGACGTGTTTTACTGCCAGGTTAAACACCTCTGCAAGGACTCCTCTGCCCAGGAGAAACTAGTGGCAGGGCTTAAGGGTTTGAGCCCCCAAGAGGGACACAGCCAGCAATGCTTTCTGTGCGCAGCTCCGTGCTGGTTAGCTCTAGGAAAGGGGTGGCTGAAGAGAGGGGAGGTGCCAGCTGGAGTTACATGGGAATTGCCTGGAATTGCACAGTGTATGACAGGAGGTGCACAGTCAGCAAATTCCACACATGCAGCCCACACAGCATCCAAAATCAGGGACTGTTCTGAAGGTACGGTGCTACCCAGTCTCACAGTCAGGATTCAGAGGCAGCCATGGAACAGGATGGGGTTATTTTGGGCAGGAAAACATAGATGTCCTGAACCTTTCCTCTTCTCCCTTTCAGCAAGGGAAAAGGAAAAAAGCTCTTGAGAAGAGCTGCAGACCCAGCTGGGATTAAGAGAACAGCTTGAAATCTGTATTCCCAGTTCAGACCAAGGCTCAAATCTGTGAGGGGATGTCCCTGCCTGTCATTTTGAGGCAGGATGCTCTCATTCAGCCCAGACACACGAGGCTCTTCTCTGACACAAAAATTCCTCTTGAGCTGGTAAAGCCCCTGGGGATTTTTCAGCTTTTAGTGCCTCACGTCTCCTGACAAACACCACCTGCGCAGGGGAGAAGGGGCTTTCCCTGTGCACGGGCTGCGGTACCCCTCTGTTGCAGAGCGTGTAAACCATATTGTGTACAGCTCAACCACAGCCTGAAAATAGCATGTTTGTTCATCCCTCTGCTGCTCCTGCTTGGAGGCTGCGCCAGACTCCCTCAGCTTTCCTACCTGCTCTCTTTAGTACGGGAATTTCTAATTGGATAAGCAAGGAGTTGCTGAATCCTATTCCTTTCTAGGTGATAGCCCCACAACATGCCCCTGTTGTTAATGCAGTATATTGCCGGGTCAGGAGGATTGTCACCCTGCTTTTCCCAAATGCACTTTAATAATTATGCCCCTAAACATCTGTGTGCAGAAGGGTTTTGGCATTTCTGAAGATGAAGTGAAAAAAGGCAAGCCCATCACAAACCAGCACTGGGGAAAGTGCATCTCTGTGCAAACAGAGATGGATGGAGGCACTGCAACAGATGCCTGGAATCACAGCCTTTGTTGCTCAGTGGGGAAATCTCCAGGCCCAGAACATGCCTGGCATGTAGGAGATGCGGGCCATGTGCTTCTCCTCATGTGGCAGAAGCCAGTTTTGCAAGCTCCAGGGCTTGTTGTTAGCGCTGCTGCTGGTTATCACCAGGAGAACCCAGCTGCTGTTCACCTGGATTTGGCATTAGAGTAGGCCACCAAATCACTTCCTCTGAGCCCAAATGCCTGATGTCACACTGCTGTGGTCCACGGGGTAAGAACTGACCACTTCTGCTCAGAAATACTGCGAAGCAAGGACCAGAGACTAGCACTAGAGACTAAGCAAGGAGCGAAGCCTGGCTAGCGGCCAGGCAGATGGAAACACTGACATGCAGAAGTCTCAAGCAGTATCATCTGGAAATAGCAGCAATAAGGATGAGGTAAGAGGGGCCATTTCCACAGCTTGCTGTGCAGGAGGGATATTTGTAGCCATGAAGTCCGAGACTGGCCCTTGTTTTATCATAGTGGCTTCATCCCCTGCCATGTGGCAGCCTGTCGACATAGAATCATGGAACTATAAATGGTTTGGGTCGGAAGGGACCTTAAAGATCACATAGTTCCACACCCCTGCCACAGGCAGGGACACCTTCCATTAGACCAGGTCGCTCCACGCAGCATCCAACTTGGCCTTGAACACTGCCAGGGATGGGACAACCACAGCTTCTCTGGGCAACCTGTGCCAGTGCCTCAGCACCCTCAC
>JANHGB010041180.1:7289-18328 GCA_026283785.1 Coracopsis vasa | reverse complement strand
ATGGGACAACCACAGCTTCTCTGGGCAACCTGTGCCAGTGCCTCAGCACCCTCACAGGGAAGAGCTTCTTACTGATATTTCTCCAAATCTACTATCTGTCAGTTCAAAGCCATTCCCCCCTTGTTCTGTCCTTAATTTTCAAGTACAGGACATATGAAGTGTCTCCCTGTTGTGCCAGGTACTGAGTTAGTGACCAGCTTGCAAACATGTCAAGCATTAAGCAGAAAGTTTTAAAGAGAATTCCCCCAAATGAGAGGAAGTGAAATTACTGAGCACTGCTTGACAACACTCTCAGGACTGACTCAAGATGTTACTGTCACAGGAGAGTGTGGCTTCTTGCATTCAATGAGAGATGAACCAAAGCCAAATGCCATCTGCCAGTCCCTGTCAGTGCCTTTCTCTGTCTCAACTAAGGGAGAAAAGGGGCTTAATCACCCCAAGGCACTGCTGGTTTTCTGTTTTCTTCCAGAAAAGGAATGCTAGGATTCTTGCTGCACGTGGTTACTTTTTTGGAGGAAAACCATGGTGAAGCATAAGGCTGGTGATTAAATCACAAAAATTGGCAAAAGGGAGTCACAAGCAGTGCTTGGTGCTCTGCAGGAATGCTCTGAATCGCCCTCCTGAAGGGATGCCAGCGTTGCAGCCCTGAGTGGGCCAAAGCATGAGACACAGCCAAGTCATCAGACTAAGGGTGAGTCTTCAAGCAGTGATCTCTTCTCCAGTTTCCCTGTGTCACTTAACCAGGACCCTGGTCCTGCAAATACTTGATCACAGAGAGTGTTTTACGTACTTGATTAGTTCCCCTGAACTCTGGGGGAAGCTGATGTGCTGAAGTACATGGCTGGTTGGAAACGACAGAGGCAAACAAAGGAGCAGAAAAGCTAATGGGTTGCCTTCTCCCTCCTGCTGCTCTGTGGAAAGCTTTTATCTGTTGGACTCTTCCACTCTGCTTCCTTCATAAACAAGGCCTAGGCCAGAGAGCATCTCTACACAAGGAAAAGTGCTTCCCCAGCATAGGTATAGCAGCTATACTATGACAGCAAAATGCTGAGACAGCTATACCAGTTAAACCCTGCTGGTAGAAGCCCTGTTTCCCTAGCACAACTTCCCCTGTTGTGGCTAAAGCCTTCGTCTGGGACAGACACACTGTGCTCCAGCAGTATCAGTGGCATTTATCCACACAGGTTTCCAGAGCAGCAGTGCTTCTCGTGGAGGAGGGGAAGGGCTTTGGTTCTGCATCCCCAGTGAGAACAACATGCAAAACTTCTGGAGTCCGAAATAGCTTTTCCAGCTCCTGTTACCTGTCTGGGTTTCCCTTGTGCTCCAGAGACAGTGTCACTGTGATGCCGAGACGGATAGCTCACCACGATTTATATCTGGACTCAGTCAGCACAGAGCCTCGGCCCTCTCCAGCTCACTCATTATTTACTGCATTCTGCCTGCTGACTTAATAGTGTTTTGTCCTGTCCTTGAATCCTGCATGGATGGATTCAGAAAAAAATCGATGTGCCCTGACCAGCAGTCCTGCTTCCTGCAGCGCAGGGAATTTCCAAAGTGCCACAATTCCTAGTATTTATTTGTTTCCTCTAAGTTATTAGCATGACGGGGCTAATTGTGATGTTTCAAGTGCATTAAATCTTACTTTCTGTACTCTTAGAGCAGTCAGGGAAGAAAAGAGCTGGAGTTATAAAAACAGAGCACAAACAGATACCAGCTTCCAAAATGAAAAATAACAATGGCACAAATAAAAGGCACAATAATCTGTGTGTACCTTGCTTATTTATAAAGTGCTACCATTGTGATAACAAGGTACTAATGCAAAATGAAGGAGCAGGGGCTGAGTAGCTCAAGAGTTCTCCACTGCTGCTTAATTAGGCAGGCAACTACAGCTTCCCCACCCACCAGCACAATTAGTGGGTACTGATGAGGAGCAAGCACCACTGTGACCAGACCTTGGGCCAGCCAGAGCTTTGTATTGGGCTCTGCTGGCACAAGGTTTGGTCTGTTGGAAGGATGTGAATCTGTGCAAAAGAGTGCTGAGCACCGTGCTGAGTCAGGGAGGTGTTTTCTTTACATCCAAAACTTTAAAGCACAGTCACCTCGCCCTGTGGCCTCCTCATCCTACCTGTGCAATACTGGCTGCCCGCTGACAATGAAACTGCTGTGTGCTGAGGGGGCTGTGTGGTCTCATCAGCTGGTGCAGCAACTGGGACACCGCGTGTTAAAACGTTTAAGTATGACATTTAACAATAAATGGACTCATCTGGTATTCACAACTCCTTTATTCAAAGCACAATATTTATAGTCACTACATCGTCTTAAATCTAGGGTATAAAGGCTATCCCCTGACAAGGTTTACAGACTCGGGGGATATAAAGAAGCAGCAGTGCATTTCCAGGGGATGGGGTGTGGAGGCTTTGCAGCTCTGCTTTGGTGCTGACACTTTGCCACAGGGAAAGATCTGGGGAACAGTTTCCCAGAGAGTCCTCCTTGGTGGGTGTCAAAGCCCTTGGACATCAGGGCTCCGTGTTGACATGCTGCTGAGCTCAGTACCCCATGTCTCAGCCTATCTCTGGGCCTCCCTCCTGGCTCTTCAAGCTCTTGGGTCCAGGCTTCTACTACAGAAAGCATGTGCAAACTGCATATCCCATGAGCCATTCCTTTGGTTAGTCTCCCACCAAAATAAGATATTTCTGCCCATCACCTCGCTGCATCACGTCTTGTCATCCTGCTCTGCGTCCAAAAGCTCAGCTGGATTCACCCAATGGGGACAAAGCAACAGCACTGCCATAGGGAAAGGTAGCAGAGTGGGCTTTAAAGAAGCAACAGATGCAGACCTGGGTTCCCTGCCAAAGCAGTTGTCCCTGTCAAAGTCCCAGCACTGCCTGGAAATACGGAACGAGTGGCTTTCACCTCATTTAGCACCCAGGGCTCATGACTTCGGTTCTGGAAAACATAGGATGTCTGAGATCAGATCCCTCCTGTACCACTAGATTTATAGGCTGCTATAAAACTAGTGGGTCCCTCCCACAAAAAAGGAAAGGAAAACAAACAAAAAATCACATTAGGATGCTTGTTCTCCTCTCAGGAGCCCAGCAAGCAGCCAGAAAGCAAGGCAAGCCAAGGCATCATTCCATAACCAGCTGCGTGCATGGTCCCTGGCTGAATGAGGAGGCAGCAGCAGCAGCGAGGTGTGAAGGGAGGGTTCCCCAGTGCTGGTGGCAAGGCAGAGTCCTTGCTGGCCTCACCTCACACCAACACAGAGGTGGGATTGGGAGCCACGTTGCCTCCTGTGTGGGTCTTTGCCATCTCCATGGCACCAGCTGCTGAGCCCCTCTTCTTGGGGAGACTGGGCAGATTCACAGCAGAGGTTTGCCTGTGTACTGGAGTAAAATCTCCTCTCCTGCCTTCCTCACTGCCTGCATCGCAATGCAGGCATGGTGCAGTGCTGGCTGGGATAGCTCAGACACATGAGAGCAGCCTCAGGGAGAGGATTTTTCTGTGCCCTGCTTGCAGAGAAGCAGTGGCACAAGCAATCAGCTGCTATAAAAATGAAATCCCCATCCCTGGACCTTTATAAAAAACATGGGATTTTTCGTACTTGGCAGGGTCTTGCTTCAGCAAAGAGGTTTTGGCCACTGGAGTGCATAGCAGATGAAAGGAAGAGGCTGGGATCCACACTGAACTGGCCTCTGTGCTGGCATTACCATGCTGAGCCAATCCATCTCCATTAGAGTTCACAGCCTCTTTGATCAATCTCATCTTTAAAAATACCAATGCTCCGGAAGGCTCGGGAGCTGCTTAATGTTCCTTCATTATTTTTCAAGCCATTAAAAACAGAGGTATTTGCTGCTGAATACTTTTTGTCTTGTTTTGAAGTAAAATGAAGAAGAAGTGGAATGCTAAAATAGCAGATTAAAATGATTAAAAATAACAGAGCAATGAAAGTCAAACTGTTGGCTCTAAAAATGTTGATGTGTTGCGTTGCTGTGGGCATTATATTCATATGAATGAGAGCGAAGGGCCCTGCTACCTGCCTCTGTGATGAACTCTGTGTGTCATTACACATGGCTGTTGCATTAAATCTGGGAGGATTGCCTTCTGTTTGTGCGGCAGCAAGGGCTGTTTCTTTGGTGATACAACATAAAGTAATTCCTGCATAAAGCAGACTCATCTGGGATCAGGTTTTGGGCACAGGAGGGATTTTCTCTTTGTGCCATTTGCCTATTTTCCTTTCCAAAGATTCCTGTGAATTGCTGGTCTGGACTGGCTGTCACGTCTCACATCTCTCCCATGTCTGCAGAGATGTCCCAAGCCCTCTCGTATGTGCATGGCATGACATGGATGGATGGCATGACATGGTTGGATGGCATGACATGGATGTGGCTGATGTTTTCTATCCTGAATTGGCCAGGGCTCGCTGATACATGTATTGTCCACCCAGCTTAGCACCGACAGAGGCTTGGACAGAGCTGCAGGAACCCACTGCTGGAATCTTGCTTTTCTGTCTCTGCTGAGGTCTTTACCTTAGCAGCAGATCATATGTCAGTGTAGGGCTATGTAACTTCCATTTCAGCCACAAGAAAGAGTGCTCATATATATCTAGCAAGAATTAGAAAACCATCCGAAAGCTGTGGTGTTTCTTGTGGAATGACTGTGGTTTTAGGGAAATTGTTGGTGAAGAGCTTTTACTTGCAAGCCCGTTGCACATTTAGCACCATTATGGATAGGCTTGATAGGTACCGAATGGACATGCAGGCTGAGCACTTCTGTGTGCCTGATGATTTCATGTCCAGTAGCTGCCAAAGTCTGTTTGCCCCTGGCATTCATTTTGTTTTGTGATGGCTAAGCTGAGGCACTCCTTGATTTGCCTGCATATTTTGGCTCAATCCCACTCTTGCAATGGGATATGAAGCAAATATTTATTGACTCCTTCCCTTTCTACACCGTGGCTTCTAACCAAAAGAAACTGAGGCCATTGGGTCAAGGGAAGATGGGTTGTTGCAGGATCAGGTCATCACTGAGGGTGGTAGGACCAGCCTACAAACAAATTGGGTCAGTCCCTCATTCCTCACATTTGTGAGTAAAACAAAACCTGCTTCATTCTGGGAGAAAGTTTTTCCTGGTTAAACACAAATCTGTCACCATTTACTTTCTAGGGAGCATTTGCAGCCCTGGACAGTTTCACAACGAGGCCCAAGGCTGGGGCAAAAATCATTTCAGCATGTGTAAAGGTGCAGGGCTTCTTTTCACCAGGCACACTCTTGCCTCCTTTTCCATTCCCTCTGCTGTGTCTTTTGCTAGGCTGGTGCTGAGCCAAAAGCAAGAAAAGGCTGGAATCAGAAGAGAATTCGGATGCTTCATCAAAGCTGATCTGAATCCCATTGGTTTGCAGAGCAGGGCCGTGGTGCCAGCCCTAGCGAGGCTCCTCACAAAACACTGGCCATTTCTGGCTCTTCTTTCCAGCCTCCCCAGATGTGAACAGAGCTCCCTCCACACTCCTGGCACCTCTCCAGCTGGACGCTGGCACTGCCATGCTGCCTGAAGATGGAGCAGCGTCGCGAGGTGGCGCGAGGGACAAGGGGACCAGGTTGCTGGTGGGGCTGGATTTAAGTGCCTGGGATGCCTTTGGTCCATCATGGGAGTTGCAAAGGTGGTTATGCATGCAGATCAGGCTGCACCTCATCTGACTGAGGACCGTAAAGGGCAAAGATGTACGGCTGCAGACTTACATACAGCAACAGCTTGTGCACGTTCCTCTGAACCTCACGGGAATGGACCAACCTTCCACTGGCTGGATGGGCAGGATGGGCAGGGGATGCCAGACCATGTAGTAGTGCACATTGCTAGCAGCCTCGGTGGGTCTCATTTCTGTGAGTGGTCCTTTCCTGCTGCTCGTGCTCCGAGGGCAGTGCCGCAGCCCTGTCCCCTCTTCCTGGACCATTTCCCACAAGCACAACTTGCTCAGCTTGTTGGCTGGTCATAGCTGATATTGTGTGTCTGTGGCTCGCAGGATGCCTGCAGCACAGCAGGCAGGCTGCAGCGTGGGGCTCAGAAAGCATGTTACAGAGGTCTGGCTGAGATCAGCATGTGAAGTTTGAGAAATGGAGCCCTGGGAGATCCTGGAACCAAGCACCTCTGCATGCTGGGGGAGCTGGAGGGAACGTAGAGTCCAGCGCTGATCCAGGTCCATTGGTATATGGCAGCAGCTATAAATGTGCTTAGGATGTGTGGATTACAGTCTGAATGTTAATGCAGCCCCTTTCTTCCAAATGGAGAGATTCCTGGCTATTGCAGAGCAGAAGGATATTAAAATGGATTGGATTATTATGTATTGGACATAGCAGCAGCTGGGGTGTATGGCAGGGCAGGTAAATATTCCTATCTGAAAGTGTGGCTTCTGCCTATTCATCAGTAAAAGCATATTTCTGACATTCCTTCTGGAACAGCTTCATAGCAATACCCAGCCTTCTCTGTGGAAGCCCAGACACACAGCAGCAGCTCCCAAAACAGCAAATCTGCCTTGTTCTTCCTTTAATTACCTCACTGCTTATGGAAAAAAGAATAAAAAATTGACACACTTTTCTTGCAAGTGGAGATTAAGCAGAAATTCAGCTCCAGCTCTAAACCGCGTACGTTCCAGCTCTGATTTAAACAAACAGCTAAAGAAATCCCGAATGCCTAAAGCCAGCCACTTCAGACCATGTGGAGGTTCCCCACATCACTAGCCTGATTTCCCAAGGTGACGAGCTGCAGACGGCCCCCTAACCCTGGCATGAATTATCTGTATTGGGGAAAAAAAGAGAGAAAAAGGCTGCGCAGAGACAGGAACCCAAACCTTGGCTTCTGCTGCAACTTCCCTCAGCAATGAGTCCAGGGTATCTCAGTGGGTGACCAGCACTTTGGGTCAGTGTTGGAGCTATGAGGACTGCAGCCAGACCCAGGCTTGCTGGGTAGATGCTGGGAGCTGGCTCAGACACTGCTGTAGCAGCCAGATCCGCAGTGAGCCTGGAGCTGGGCCCGAGCTGACCCGATCTGGCTTCCAGGCTGGAAGTGGCTTGTGCCTAGCCAGCCCTGAGCACGGCCGGACGGAGCACGGCCGGAGCAAGCACGGGTCTATCTGTACCCGCCCTCCTGGCTGCACGTGAAATGCTTCAATCAGCTAAAAGGATTTACCCCACAGGAGTACATCTGCTTCACATCGGCCCCTGGATCATTGTGGTTTTCAGGTTTTACATGTATGCCAAGGAAAAAGGGTACCCATCCTCAGATAAGGGATCCAGAGCTGGTTTCATAAGGAACTAAAGATACATCTCTGCTGCATGATGCAAAGACACCCCAAATACCTCAGGAGCTAAAAATGGTCGATTAAGGTTCAGAGCTAAAATATTACAGCATGGAATTCAGTTGTGGTTTTGCTGCAGAAAGACACCAAAACAGAGTATTTCATCCTGCTGGACAGTGTCCAGCCACTAGCCCACAGCACATCCCAGAGTGATGGAGGTCACTGTGGCTTCTCGCTGGCTCCTGTGTAAACAGCAGTGTCCCCAGAGAGTCAGGAACAGACTGTGAGGGACACACGACAGTCTTGGGGGGAGAATACCCACTTGGGAAGGTGGAGCCCCAACATCAATGAATAGTTAATATGCTAATATTATTTAATCATTGATTTATATTTAACCACTTTGAGGGCACATAATATATACGTATTTGTGCTCCTCCCTGTGGAGAATGGTCCTTGAGTCCCCTAGTGAACGATACTTGAATTTCTCTTCCCCATAGAAATATTTTCTGTTGGAAGTGATGATATGAAGCAGATATTAATGAATTTTTAGGAACAATTTCTTCATACTTTCTTTCCTGCCAAAGCTGTTTTCCAGTTTAAACTTCAACTGAACCGAATAATCTTGGCTTCCTACAAGCTGCATTTCTCCGTGAATAAATAATTTTCCAGTTCTCCCTCCTTCAGATCTTACGTCCCATGGTATGCTTGGAATATCTCTGCATAGATGCGTGGCATCATTTTCCATACGGATCTGCACTCAGTTCCTTTACAGTTTGACATAAATGATTGCACAAAATTAGTGCCTGAGTATGGGGTGCGCAAATGTTCCTTAGCATCCTCCCTGGAGCTCTGCAGCACTGTGATCTGGGCCACCAGCCTCTCACCATGAAGGCAGTCGCTGGCTCTCACTGCATACGATGCTTGCTGCTACAGGCAGTGCTCTCAGCATAGGCAAAGGCCACCCCCCTCATCCACCCCATCACACTGCCCTCCTCCTCCTCCTGATTAGAGATGTCATCCGTACCACCCCGCCAGGCTCCTGACAGTGTGGGAAGCCCGAACACAGATGTTCCTCTTGATCCCAGCCTCACCCTTGGCAGCACAGCGTGCTGCGCTCCCTCCCAGACATGCCACTGAGCCAAAACACACACAAGGGGGTTTATTTTTAATTCAGCCCTTCTCATAGCAGCCTAAGTTGTGTAAATCCTGCCCTTTCCTTTCCCCTGCTCTCCTCCCTTTTCGATGGCAGTGCACGTTCAGGTTACATCCAGACCGGGCACATTGTGCTGTGGAGCTGCGGCTCTATTTTTACACCTCCTCCTTGCTCAGCTGCTGCCTCCGTGGTTTTTGATGCCGCAGGCAAACTGGAAAAAGAAGCACCCGTTGTAGCCCAGAGCCGCACACAACCAGCAGCTCCCAAACCCCTGCCTGAGGCTGCCTCGGCCGCTCTGCCTGCCCGAGACTGCCGCCATGCCTCAGCTGTGTGCATAAGGGCTTTCCCCTGCACACAGCGCGGCTCAGCCTCGGGCTGGGTCAGCCTTTTCAGCGCTGTCTCCCCAGATATGCTTCCAGAGCCTGGGAATCCCCAGCTCCCATAGCTGCCCGACCTCCGAGACTGGATGAGACCCTGAGGCTCCTACCACTTGCTCTTCCTCAGAAGCAAATGTGACAGAGGTTCCTTGTGACACTTGGGGGCTGCTTTGCTTTGCTAGGGTTTGCTCATCTTTCTCGTTGCTGCAGTGGCTGAGGGGCAGAAGGTAGGGCACCGTCCCTGTGATTGCTGCGCCAAGGGGAAAGCCGAGCTAACGGAGAGACAACAGACGGGTGTTTTATCACTTCTGTCCACTCTTACCGTGCTTCTTGAGCTATCCTGGCTCACCAGCAGTCACGGGCACTGCAGAAAGTCACCAAGGGAGCAGACACACAGGCACGCAGCTCCCCCTCCTCCAAATCCCAGGGTACCTAAGTATTCATAGAATCAACGAATAACAGAACCAGCCAGGTTGGAAAACACCTTTCAGATAATGAAGTCCAACCGTTAGCTTAGAGCTGCCAAGTCCACCACTAAACCATGTTACAAGAGCCTCATCTACACGGTTTGTGAACACTTCCAAGGACGGTGACTCCACCGCTTCCCTGGGCAGCCTGTTCCAGTGCCTAGCTATTCACCACCTCTTGGGATGCCCAGGATCGAGACCCAGTCCCGACCTCTCTGACGCTGTTTCTGCCCGTCTGTCTGCGGCTCCAGACGCCGTCTCCCGGCGGCAGGCTGCAGTTTCGGGCCGCACACACAAGAGGCAGCCTGCTCTCGCAGCCTGCAGCCGCGATCCGGAGGGCACCCGGGACTCCCCATGAATACCGAGGGAGAGGCCCTCCTGCGGCACCAGCGATGGCTGCTCTTGAGCTGATGGCTCCAAAGTGCTCGGCGCAGGGCAGGAGAAGAAAAATTAAAATAGAAGGCAACTGCGATGTAATTAATGCTGTAACAACTTGTTTCCCCCTTGGAGAATTATACCATTAGCTGCTTCAATTGTGCATGAAATATAAATTACATTACTCAGAGGCATCGTGTCTAAGCAGACACAATCCTAAGTGACACGGCTTGCCACAGTGTATCATGCTCCCTGGTCAAAATTAACAGGAGCCCAGTTGCCTGAGGCTAGCAGATACTCATTCGGATATCAAAGTTATAACCATGGTAGTTCAACTGCCTTCCTGCCTCAGGGAATTTCCCAGGGGAAAAGCAGTGTAACCAGGCTTTATCCCCCGATGAGAGCAACTCACAGGTTTGAAAAATGCTGGCGTACCCCTGTCCGCTTCACAGCTAGCCCAGTGCTTTAACAACTCAGGGACACCATAGCATCGCTGACCTCATGCCCACCTCTGATATGCCCACATCTGATTTCTGTTTGACAGCAGAAATACCTGACCAGAATCGTGGTGCTAAACAGTGCAAGTATTGATAGTGAGAACTTGGCAGGAGGGTGGCCGAGTTGTAAAAGAGACTTGGAGGGCAGGAATCTTCCCCTCCCACTGAAGTAGGGCCTTTTTCTGGAAACAGGCAGCTTCAGTTCTTGTACTTGCCTGGCTCCTCTAATTTTGGGGTTAGCAGCTGGCTAGAAGACACATTTTATTCTCCTCAGATGCCCATCTATAATGAATGATTGCAACCCCGCAGCCTCGATTAGCTGTGTTTGTGAAGAATAATTTGCTCCACTGTTGGAATAGCATCCCAATTTTTTTTCCTAGTCACTTAATATGGACCCTTAGAGCTGCAAACACTGAGAACACAGACAGAAATGGAACTGCAGTTTCTCTTCTCTGTCTCCGGAATACTAGCTTTTGCCTTAGTTTGCCTTTGCAAAGTTAAAATCATAGACAAATCTATTCCTTGGGAAAAAAAAAGTGATGGAAAAAAGGACAGTCTTGACAGCCAGTCAGAGCAGATCAGGCAGTATCTGCTGACACAGGGCCAAATCCTGCAAGGTGCTGTGTCCCATTTAAATCAAAGTGAAATGAGGATGCTCAGCACTTTCAAGGCTGAGGTTTTGGCATTTCAGCATTTTACCAGTGACGTTGCCTGAGAACTGCCAACACAGAGTTGTCAGGGACAGTTGACTGTGGTGTCCCAGGGTGAGGATCTGATGCTGTGCAGGAGATGGCTCAGGCTGGGTGCCACATCAGGCTGGGCACCACACACAAGGTATACTTTCTGAATTGCAAAAACTGTTAACACCATTTTCTTTGCAGGGGC
>JANHGB010041177.1:0-70277 GCA_026283785.1 Coracopsis vasa | reverse complement strand
TGGAAGTACTGGTCAGCATCTGCCTGCTGAAGGCATCACAGCCAACCAGGTGATGTCGTTTGGTTTATTCTGACCTGGCAAGAGGAGAAGAGTAGCAGTTTCCATGCTTCAAATGGCTGTTCTATTGCTGAGAACAGTACAGCGGTCTCTGTACTGCCGGTATAAAAACCTAAGCTTACCTGGAAATAAGAATAGATGCCTTTCAGGTGTTTGAACATGAGCTGTAGGGTGCAATACACAGTTCTACCAACTCCAGCTCGCAGCCTGAGGTGTGCATTGTGTCAATGCAGACATTACCGGGGCTTTTTGTTTCAAACTATGGCTGTGCCCTGACACTAAGGGGACAGACAAGTTCTTCTAGGGACCCATGACAGAATGCTTGCATTATATCATATTTGCAGTTAAAGCTTTATTTTATTAACAAGATATTATGATTCTTATAGCACAGACTTAATGATTAGAATGGCACAGGATTTCTACAAGTAGAACCAATATAGTACAACACATAAGTAACATAATGGAGAACTTGTAGTACAATGACTTATAATTTCTTATCACCTGGACCCTCTGGAGATCAGGTCAGATCTTAATACATGGTTTCCTTTATCAATGTAACAATCTAGACTCGAAGATCATATAAAAGAATACGAATCACTCACTTGATCCTCAGAGGAAGCAGAAGATGGTGTAATGGAAGCACCCCTGGCCACAGGGCGTCATGGTCTCACTATCCAGCAGCAGGTTGGGTCCAAGATGCCACTTAGGACCTGTAAATGCTTGATTGTATAGACAGTGCTGTGTGTGCTGTTACGCTTCCCTGTTGTGTCCCCAGCACCGGGCTGGCTGGGTGCCTGGGACCTTCAAGGTCAGTGAAGGGAGGAATCACCCTGGCACCCGGGAGTCTTGAGGTTGGCAGGGAGGAGAAGAAGGAAATCTGTTTGGTTTGTCTGCAGGGTTCACAGGATCTGATAACGATGGAAAGGGAGTGAATACATGACCCGCTCGGCTGCAGAGGATGGCTGCTTGCCTTACAAAGTTATGTTAGGCAGGTACGCCAACTGCATCCCTGGGGTTAGGCGCAGGGGGGACCAATCACATATGCTCCAAGGACAAAATAGCTAGCAGCCTGGGGTAAATAAGTGATTTAAAATCATACTCAAATCTTGTAATCCAAGACTATTTCTCCCTTTCATTATCTTGTGCATTTCCCCGCCTTGAAAATGGAAATTGCATTTCAAACTTAGGGAAAAAAATACCCTTGTTTTTAAGTAGGTTATCACTGAGCTTACCTGTTTTGGGGTTATTTTAGTGAAGTATTTTTATTGGCTTTTTTCTTTCATCCTGCAAGAAATCCAACTTAGACAAAAACCTAGAGCTGCTCACCAGTTTTAAACCTACAGTCTTCTATAACAATAGTATGAAAACTAGTCAAAGTTACTAAGATTTGTCTTAGAGGGGAAAGTTATTAGAACTCTAATAGCCCATAGTCCGGTTCATACAGAACTGACTCAGCTCCACTCGCGCCTAATCTTAAATTCCTTAAATGTCTGTTCTCCAAACACGCCACCAACATGTTAACTGCTACCGAGGGCCCCAAAACTCAGGCAACCACACAGATGTCTGCAGGGAAAGCTTTGGTTAAGAAGCCATCAACACTGCCATCCCCTGGCACAACAGGAGATTTACAGCAACAGCTTTAAATTGCACATTAAGAGCATTTTGTGCGTACTGCAACTGCTAGGGTAGAACATTTCACTAGGGAATTAACTTTGTTCTCAATTTGCTCCATTCATTGGTTTGTGTTGCAGCAATAGATGATAATGCTCCATGCCTGGTAGTGTTCAAGGCCAGGTTGGACAATAGTTTGATTGGAGCTTCCCACATACCCTTAACCCCAGCCCTATCTCAAATCCATTCTCCTCTGGAGAATGACTCTAACCTGTTTTCCCAGCCGAGGAGCTAGGCTGGAGTACTCATCAAGCCAGCTATTGCATTTCATCTGACAGATGGTAAATTAAGATACTCTGCCTGACTGACTGCCATTGTGCAAACACGTCTGGCTTTCAGTTGTGGAAGGCTTTAGCAGACAAACTTTTTGTCAATTGCTTTGTTTTCCAAAATACACTTTATTAAATCACTATGCAGGACTACTGACAGCTGAGACCAGCAGGAGAAAGGTTAAGAGAGTTGAAAATCTTTATGAAATGTCCCCATTTGGGGGCTTAGCTGAGTTCTTTATGCCAAAGATTATTTTTCTCCAATAAAACACAAACATTGACAGCACTTTCCAAAAACTAATGAAGTTGCTCTATAACTCTAGGATTCCTGTGGTTAGCTCTGGGTACATATTAGAATCTTACATTCTTCATTCTTTTCATTGTTTTGGACAGGTAAGTGCCATAGAATAGCAAGTTAATACATTTCCAGATCATGCACTGACAGTTACTTGTGTGTGAGTAAGCTCTCACTGTGTTTGGAGGGATACAGCTGCATGTACTTTTACAGAAGAATCTTGCAGTAAGTCCAGGGAAGAAAAGTTACCAATGCATTCTCTTAACTTGGGTAAGAAAACAAAGCAAAGTTTGACTCTGTCCTTCCAATTGAACAGATCTAATGTGCTGCGGTTGGATGCCAGGTGCCCACCAAGCCACTCTATCACCCCCCTCTTCAGCAAGACAAGGAGGGGAGAAAGTAAGATGGAAACAGAATTGTGGCTAAAGACAGTTTAATAGAGCAAAAGCAAAGGTCACATGTGGAAGCAAAAGAAAACAAAAGGTTTTATTCTTTACTTCCCATCAGCAGGCAATGTGTGGCCACTTCCTGGGAAGCAGGGCTTCAGCACACATAGCAGTTGCTCCGGAAGACAAACATCATAAATAATGAATACTCCCCCTTCCTCCTCCTTCCTCTTAGCTTTTATTGCTGAGCAGATGTCCTATGGTATAGAATATCCCTTTGGCTGGTTGGGGTCAGCTGCCCTGGCTCTGTCCACCCCCAGCTTGCTCATGAGGGGGAATGCTGGAGCAGTGCTCAGCAGTGGCCAAACCACTGCTGTGTTATCAACACCCTGCCTCTTACCAATACGCAGCATAGCACTGAGGGCTGCAATAGGAAACATCAACTCCACCCAGCTAGACCCAATATACAGGCACAGCAATGTAATGGAAAATACACCCTTCTGAAATTAGTCTGAATAATTCTAAAACATGACAGAGAAAAATTGATTCCAACAGGAGAGTAAGTACTCAGCTTATTAATACAGAAGTGTATTGCCAAACAAGAGACTTACCAGTGCTGGCTTCATCATGAAAATAAATCTTGGCCAAACTTAATATCCACTTCAGTAGGAGCAAATCCATTGGATCCAGCAGACATGTACTTGCTGAACTAGAGCAAATCTATTTTCTAATCGCTCATTCACACTGTTAAATATTTAAAAAAAGAAAACCCAGGATTTTTTTAAACAAGAAGCAGATGCTACATCCCATCCTCCCCTGTTTTACACCAGTGGGAGTTCTGCACACAGGAGATGACTATGATTTTAAATTTTGCCATCAATTATCTTCACTTCATCTACAGCCTACAATTGCTTGGTGCCATTTGACTGGGAGGTCTGGAAGAATGTGCTAACAAGGAAAGGTTAGTGCATAACAATCACAGCCTTTAAAAAAAATCAACCAAAAGATGAACAAAACCAAAAGAAACGTTTGTACAAATGACCAGCTATTGGTATAACTGCAGGAAACTATTTCTTATCTTAAAGAAAAGAAATAGCACATTAATGTGAAATCTAAAACCACATAAACCATAGAATTAGCAGGAAAATAAACATATTGAGAAATAAACCCCAGAAAACAGCATCCCTAAACAACAGCAAAGTGTCTTTCATGGACTCTCCTCAGCTGTACAACTGTACCAAATAAGAAATACACAACCAGCAACAACTGATGGAACACTTTAAAAAGAAGAGTCTTAAGTTAAAGGACCAGGTGGCTATGGAGTTTGAAGACAGTATGATTCATTTCTACTAAAGACAATTTGTTAGGTGTTTGGCTGTTGAGATAGCAAGGAACTTGATTCATTCTTATAAAACAAAAGGCCTTTCATACCAGTCTTCTTCATTCTTTGACGCCAAACCAGGAATCATTCATAATGAAACAGCAACTGGAAAATGCATTAGATTTCCAGCTTGAGCAGTGGAAGAAAAGTACTTTCAGAAAATGTATTTGAATTACAGTGAGAAGACAAGAAGCTGCTTTCAGAAGTGAAGCACAGCACCTCCCCCATGTTAATGTAACAACTTCTGAGTAAAAAAGCATTTAGTAAAAATTTTATTTGAAATGTAGCATGAACCCATAACCATAAGTGTTACAACATACAGTTTTACAGAGAATTTATTGTACAACAGGTGTTTCTATACATGCACTCCCCCCGCTTTTAGTTAGTCATTATATCAAACAAACAATAGTTAAAACAAGAGTAACGAGCATTCACTTCTGAAAAGAAAACTTTGGCATGTATACAACTGGCTAGTTAGAAGTAAACAGTGGTAGATTCAAGTCAGAAAAAGACCCACTCCTTTTGTTTCACAGCATTTTTGATCAGGATGAAATTTACCAGCACTATTTTCTATTTAATACAAAAATGAGTACTTTTATTCAGTCCAGAACTCCCTGTTAAGGGATGAAAACTTTTAAGCCTAAAAGGTATCAGTTTTAAAGCAGTTTAGGCCACAAGTATTTTGCACACATTGGTTTGGTCATGAACAAAACAAAACCTTTAATGGTTTGCTCACATTACTGAGCTATTATATACCACTTGGCACCACTGGCAATTTCTCCTTTGAACTACCATGAGTATCGTTGGCTCAGAAGTCATGTCCACTGCTGGAGTGCAAGAAAAAAAAATGAAGTAAAACTTGCACTGTGCCCATCTTCTGTCTTGAGTTTCTGTCACTGCTGTTGGCCACTTACATACCTACCTAATTCATCCAAAAAATGAAGGAAAACAATTTGCAAGGCATTTCTTCCCAGCACACAGCAGACAATACTTCCATTTTAAAACCCAGAAAGCAAAGAAAAAACCCCTGAATAATAACAAGCCTCCTTTGAAAAGAATTACTTGCAATTCTTTGAGTACTTACAAAAAAATACAGTATTTATACAACTTCTGCAGAACTATAATTAACATATTTCAATGCAGTACTTATAAAATAAATCCATAGATACAAATGGTTGCACTTCTAAGCAGGAATATCTAACCCGGATTTAGATTCTGTTGCAATTTCATTATTGCTGTGGAACAGACAGTGGTTCTATACACAACGGAATATCTAATTTGAAAAATGCTCTCCAGCATGTCAGAATACATTTAATGTAATTTTTACAGTTCCTGCTAAATGTTAGCGATTCCAAATTGACTGAACTGTGGTGCAATAGGGCACAAATGGCAGAAGAGCAGTGGAGTAGAGGCAGGAATGGCAGAGTAACAGTAGAGTAACACCAAACAGACTCGTACTCACTACTTCTTATTCCTTGGCTTTAACTCTTCTGCTGCATTTCGCAGAAAAATGTAGTTTTTCTTTTGTGGATTATAAAATTCATGACCCTAAAAAGAAAAAGAATCTGTATTTACTCTCTTCAAAGAAGAAATATCAGCATTACCTTAAAATGTTAAGAATATGAATAGCCCATTAGTTTGGTTTATTCAGATTTAATTTTGAAGTCTTTAAGACCAGATATTGGTTGGTGCATTAGAAACTACTATAACAGTTACAAGAATTGTACATATGAAGTAAAATTTAAAGGATATTTATCCATCTTTAAAGTATTAAGACCCCCACCTTTTCATACTAAAATAACCATGTATCTCTAACCTCTACTTTATAGCTGCAGCACAAGAGCTCAATATGATTTTTTCATGTCATTCTAGGCAGAGAAGAAACTAGAATTTTAATGGTCACGCCGTTTCACTTTACATTTTCTATCTTTTAAATGAACTAAGGTCACTTTTTTCCCATAAAGTGAAGCCCAAGTTCTACAGGCAACTGCAAAAACATGTGTTCCCCAACTGCAGATGCAAATATCCTATTTTGCATGTTGACATTATTTGCATACACATTACTCAATACACATGTATCCAAATCAGGGAGAGCAAACACTAATAAAGGTATTAAAATCCAACACACAATTTGCAAATTACCAACTCTACTTGGCAGAAATGGTTCTAGAAAGGAAGTTTAGTACTTTGTACTTACTAATTTTACTACTTAATATTGGTTTACAGATCTGAGAAATGTCTTGGTACATTCTACCAAGCACTTAGAACACAATTCACCTGCTCTAGCATCTAACAAAGCTCTGTTACTTTGGGCAGCATCCAGAAGATCAGATACAACGCAGTAAATGAAAAGTTTGCTCTCTATGTGGCATGCAATAGAGCTCATCTCTGCATTCATGTCAAAAACATAAGGGATATTACCCTCAAATTTAAAAGCACTGGTTGTAAGAGGAAAGTAACACTCTTAATGGAAGTCACCATTCAATTCAAATTAGTTACGTTTCAACATTGCTACTCCCACTTTAACTATTAAGAAGTATTGATTTTCCATTTTGTTGTGATTCTCTTGCATCTATGTGACTTATTGTTGAGTCAAGTTTGTAACTGCCACCAGCAAGCTGCACTAAGTTGTACTGGAAATATAGTATATGCCATTCAAAAACTGGCTTGTGTTTATGACCACAGTCACAGCTTCTTTTTGAAGTTAAACAGAATCTGCACAAGAAGCAAAGATGTGCATTTCAAAGAGATTTGTAGGAACCTGCTGGGTGCCACCATTGCCCCATGACACTCCCCACTGCAGAATGCGTGTGAGCAACCGGAATAACTTTTGCATCATGTAATTTACATTTTACTCATCTACATTTGCAAAACAGCATTGTTTAGCGATCTTGCCTGACTGAAGCTATCACTCAAGGAATGCACTGCTGTGTTAGATTTCATCAGATGTCTAAAATGACCATTGTACATTTTCTTGCATGCTTGTGAAACAGAAAGACTCAGCTACTATTTATTAAGTACAGTGAAAGCCTCATGTGAAAAGGGCAGTCTTAGTTGTCAACTGCAAGTATGGAATGTGAATCTAAACCTTTCTTACCTTTGACCAATCGTAACTGGAAGCATATGCAAATATATTGCCATTATGGTTGAAACAACAAGCAGATATTGGCTGGTCAAGTTGTTCTGAAGTTTTCAGCTTTGTTCGTGCATCTTTATCCCAAAAGCTGAATCTACCATCGGATCCTACTGTTGCAAGAGTGCCATGGACAGGGTGAAATGCTATCCCGTTTACCTGCAGAAGCAGAAAATTACTATGTAAAACACTACGCTTATGGACACGTGATGGGAACACTCAACAGACATGCTGAATCCTAAAAGAGTAAATACACAGATTTTTTTTCAACTACAGGTTTTGTTGGGGTTTTTTGGCTTTTTGGGGGGGTTTTGGGTTTAACATTTTCAAATATGTTCTGGGAAAGCAAATAAACAACACTGAAGCAACAAGGAAAGCATTATCTTTTTTGTAGCACTAAAAATACAATGCATAATCCCATTACACAAATATATTAAGTACTGTTTCAAGTTAACAAGTGTCAAGTCTAATAAGATAACTGATGAACAGCTGATGTGGTACTTGCTTTGAGTGCAAAAATTTGTCTTTCACCTTAAAAGTATGACTGGTCTTTAAACATACATCTAAGATAACATTAGATGAGGTAAAAGATCAAGGAGAAGAAATAATTCACAGCCAATTTTACATTAAGAGTGTATACTGCCCTGTATAGATGATATAGGAGTACATGACGAATACTTACAGCATAAATATCCTGAGGTGCTGATGTGTTCGTTCCATTGGAGCGATGACATTTAAAAGTGAAATTGTCTTTTGCACTGGGAAGGAAATAATAATAATAAAAAAAAAGCTCTTTCTATCCTCACTGTAAGCTGAGCAATAAAGAACAGATGTTTTTTAAATGATACTTACGGATTTGGGGGGTTGATATAATGAATAGCTACTCTTCCTTCAATACTTCCAAGGGCAAATCCAGTAGGTTTGTTCACTTTGTCTTTAAAAATAGCAACACAGCGATGCTAAATTTGAGAAAGAGAGAGGATTTTAGACAGAGACTTGAGGGCCATATTTTCTGAATGCTGTCTGTTTTCCATGGGGACATGAAACATCACATGTATCAACATAGTAAAGCAAAAACACAAACAAGGTCAAGAGATGGGTCAATTCCGAATGAGAATATGGGCCATGGTATTTACATTTCTAAATCCTTATGAAGATCAGCCACAGATTAACAGCAAACCAAGGCATGTGCCATAATGAAGTAACTTAGTTTTGAAACACAACTCATTTTTACCAAAAAATGGCAAGCCTAGAATTTCGACAATCTGTATAAATACACTCGTAATAAATATTATAATTTACCTGGTGTTTAAGAGGAGATTCTATTCTTCTAAATTCAGAAGGTTGGTTCTCTAACTGATAAACTATCAAACCCCTTTCCGCAGTGGCCACAGCAGCCATAGGATGAACCTGGATAAGGTTGTAAAACAGGTTGAAAGAAACACACTTATATTAATAGCACTGCAGAGAATTCGACTTAATATTTTGCAGAAATGCCTGAAGAAGATAAAGGTATTTGAATATTTTTGGGGAAGAAGGGGTGGAAGAAGAGTGGAAGAAGAGAAAGAACAAAGTTAATCTGTAGATATATCTTCAAAGAAAACACGTCCGTTTTTCCCTGCCATTGAGAAATTAAGCATATCAAAAGCCTTCTAGTATTAGCTGACTCCAATGTTAACCATACTAGTGGTATACAAACTCAGCCGGAAATAGGGGTAGGTCAGTGTTAGTTCCGATTTGGTTTTATTATGCTAAAAGGATACTAATCATGTTTTGCATGATGCAAATACTTTTTTTCCAGAGCCTGACCAAGAATATCAGTTCCTGGTTTATTGCTAAAATCCCACAGAGGTCAAATACTAACATTTGGCAATTAGTACTGACCTACAGAAGCCTCAAAGACTGACAGTATATCCACACTCCCAGTCATCTACCTTACATCAGTTTACCCTGTATCATGGCTTACCACATCTGCACAATAACATCTTTCAGGGAGCTGCAGTGTCATCATGGGTGTTGGTGAACGGGTATCCCAGAACTGATGGAAGCAGAAAAATGAGTAAACTTATGCCTGGAATTGAGGATACACCATTTATATTAGTTCAGTAAAGTGAATATAATCAGTACCAAGCTGTTTCATTCTTGTCTATAGCCAGAATATTGCAGCTTTATGTGAAGTGATGCTATTTCATTAATCTGCTTGGGGTTTTATTAATGTTTATTAAAATACTCTCACTTCACATAAATATTTTCAAACATAGGTTACTAGCATGCTTTGTGTCCATGTGTTCAGGTAAAAATCATACCTTTAAAGTTTTATCCCAGCTTCCTGTCATCACACAGCTATAATTTGGTGCTTTAATCCAATGGATAGTCTTCACAGGCGCATCATGCTGAAGAAGAAAAGGGCAAACACACACACACTTACTACAACAACAGTCCACATTTCTTGTTTATGCTCCTCAGATTTTGCATATATTTATACTTCTTATCCATTCAAGAAAAGTGATTCATTATTGTAGTCACAGCACTTAGGATAAGGGTTGGTCATGACCTTACTGTGTTGTTCAGTGTTCTAAGATCATCCACATAAAAAAAAAAAAAAACACCTCCTGACACAAAGAGCTACAATTAAGTCACCCTACATAGAAAGATGGTCATAGCAGAAATACAAAGTATGAACAGCAGGACTTTCATAGAATCACAAAATAGTTAGGGTTGGAAAAGATCTTAAGATCATCCAGTTCCAACCCCCCCGCCATGGGCAGGAACACCTCACACTAAACCATGTCACCCAAGGCTCCATCCAACCTGGTCTTGAACACTGCCAGGGATGGAGCATTCACAACATCCCTGGGCAACCCATTCCAGTGCCTCACCACCCTCACAGTAAAGAATTTCTTCCTTATATCCAATCTAACCTTCCTCTGTTTAAGTTTGAACCCGTTACCCCTTGTCCTATCACTACAGTCCCTAATGAAGATTCCCTCCCTAGCATCCTTATAGGCCCCTTCGAATACTGGAAGGCTGCTATGAGGTTCAGCTGGTTCATGCCTGCAGCAGGTGAAGTCTGCTGGACAAAGGCTCTTTGCCTTGGAAAGCTTCCTCTGTTGTTCTTTTAATTCGATTCCAATTTTCAGGAAGGATGCAAAGCTTGCCCTCCGTTGCGTGCTCTCCTTCGGTGTTTCTGCTTCCTTCCCATCACTTGCCTTGGGCTCCTGCTAGATAGCAAAATGTTAAGAATCATCATCAACAGAAAAACAGTGTGCTCTTTTATTCTATTTACACAGCTGCCACGAATTCTGTTATGCCTAAGTCCTCTGTCTCTTCCTCTCTCCGTGGGTCGGAGAGAGAAGAATGGGCTTTTTAGCATTTGTGTTTACTTTTATTGCTCTTTAAAATAGTTTATGGCTTTTTAACAGAGTGGCACAATAATATTAAAATAACACAGGAAAAAAAAAGGTACAGAAAATGTATTAAAGCATCGTTGAAATGGATTTAAGACTTCAAATACCCCTTCAAAGTGGCACCATGTCCTTGCTTTGAAGTGAAGCAATAAATTCACTTTATGATTCTTTATTAGAGGTTTTATTGGAAATTAGACTGCATGTACTAAACAAAATGTCAGTTTATCTATAAACAAATACTTGCCTACAACTTGGATGTAAGACAACTTATTATACATTACAATCGATTTGTATTACAGTAGGCAGCAGAGATTCAGTCAAGGTCCACCCCCATGCTTAGCGCTCTATCTGTCTCTATTAAAAGTCAGCTTTACTCTCAAAAATAAGCAGACAGATGGTGTCAGATGGAGAAATGGTTGAGATGATTTGCTTCAGGTTGTACAGCAAGGCCATGGCTGCTGAGCATCCCTTTGGTACCTCCAGCACTGCTCCCCCAGTCTTGCATGCCTTTCACAAGAGCACACAGCAGATTACCCTAAGCAAAAGTTGTGATACCCTGATAGTCTTATCTTGCCAATGGCTGGAATTAAAACTATGCAGTGTACAAATACAGGAGATTATCACAGAGAGAGCAGACAAAACAAGAGGGAGAGAGGAACAAGATGCAGGCAAGGGACTGGCATGGGGAGGGATCCATCTCAGGGCAAGCACGCAGTACAGGAAGGTAGAAGTTGACTACTTTGTTATAAAAGCAGCCACATATGCACCTTTTTACTGCTTTTGTGCTAAATCATATCCTGAGATGCACTGAGAGCCAACAGCATCCTAAGGGACAAGGCCAGATCGCTTCCCTAGATACCCAGCAGTACAGTGGCATGCAGAGACTCTCCCTCTTCCTCAGTGAGGAGGATGAGGATGAGGATGACCACATCTCAGACAAATCCCTTAGCTTGCTCAGTGCTGATCATTTTCCTTCCCATTCCCTTTGCATTTGCAAAGGTCATCGAGAAACTGGTGAATTAGGAAGTGGGGAAAGATGCTTATGCCAACATATGTTGTTTATATGACATAAATAACCCCTGTCAGGGTTGTCGCAAAGGAGACTGACACTGGGGAGTCACGATGAGGGGAGACCAAATGGTAATTATGGCACTTGAAGCAGTGACAAGCTCCCAGTAGCTTCAAGAGATAAATCTGCTGCCTGCTCCTACTTGAAGTTACGGCATCCTGGATTTCAGGAGCTTCCACTCTTCTGCATGATCCAACAAACATCCTTTCAGGATCTCCGGTGAATAAATACCTCTTTGAAATATGCCTTCCCTGTTGTGGCACCCGTCCCAAGGAGCGCCTGCTCAACTCTTTGGCATTGCATAAACGCGCACAGCACAATCCGGAGCTACTTTTTACTTGACCAGCAGCATAATTACTTCTTCAAAGGGCCAACTCCTCACGCCTCAGTTCATCAAGCTGTCACTCAAGAAAGTCAAATCTCTGGACAGGCACTGCAGCCCTCCCATGGGCTCTTCAGTTTCCTGGAGTCCATAGGCTTGAACAGAAGCTGTTTGACTCCGTTGGCCGCTGGGCTGGAGGAGGGCACTGATTCGTGCTGATAAACAAACCTCTTTGCAAGGTCAGCTCCTTTACAGCTGCCCCTCGCCCTCCTTTGAAGCCTGGTGTGTCAGAAAGCTCAGCATTGCTGTCACGGTGCGCAAGGGTGAAGGTTTTTATTGTGTTAAAGGACTGAAGCTGAGAGCGTTTCTCCTGGCACTTTTTCTTGTTCACTACAAACCTCTGATCCCAGATCCTGGCTTCCAGGACAAAACAGGATTGTGTTTAACTGGAACCAGTGTGCACAGGGGTGGGTTTGCTTTGAAGGTGCCTTTCCCAGTGCAGATCAGAGCCAGGTTCACCAGTGGTGTAAATCAATGACACTTCTACAATGTCATGTGTTACCAGTCAAACTATGTCTGATTTACTGCCCCGAGCATCTGTCCCTCCGGCTAGAATCAGAAACACTGGGAATGCACTGGCTTTATCCTACCACACCAATAATACCCTGATTAAGTTATAAATTTGCTACTAAACCCCCATTGTCATGTTCAAGTTATGCAGGGTGAACACAATATCACACTACAAGGTAGCAGGAGGAGATTAAATATTTGAGCCAAATCAGTTACAGGTTTATTCCATAAACTTCTCACAATTTCATTGTATTTTTCCCTCCTTTGATGAATGGATTTTCCCGAGTATGACAGATTTATGTTTTGTGGCAGGTATTTTTTTGCTGTTGCCACGCTTTATGCCAGTTTTCCATTAAATCCCAAGGAACCAGATGAGGTGAGAAGTAAGTTTGCTTGTAGCTGCAATTTGATTTAGGTACATGCAGTTCATATTTGAAAGCTTTTTTCAAACAACACAAGGACTCTGTTTTGAAAGCCTTTGTGTGGCTGTTTGGAAACACCGATGTTTTGAGGAAAAGGAAGAAATCCAAAGGAAATGATAGGATCTGTAAAATGGCATTTGAAAATTAAAATTAAAAAAAGAGCCTCTTTTAAGCATCACCTTTAAATTGGAGATTTTCTAAAAGATTGTGGAATATTTACATGTAGTTAAAGGGGTTTTCCTGTAAAGACCTGTGCAGTATTTATACATCACCAAAAGGAATTTCACTCAATATACTCAGACTGGCTTTAGGTTTCCTCAGATTTCTTTGGAGATTTCCGAACCTATAAATGCTGTAAATATGATCAGACATTGCTCTGTCTGAATTCTGGTAAACTGACACTTCTTTTTTTTCCCTTTAAAAAAATACCATCCGTGGTTTATTTTGCTTGACCCATATTTGATATTTAAGGAAATTAAATAAATCTCACATCGAGTCTCCCAAAATAATACAGGGTGTCTGTTAACACGTGTTAAAATTAATGAAAGCTTGGTGGTGAGCATATAAATAGCACAGCTGCCAGGCTGTTTAGTAAAAGTAGAGTTGAGCTCTCCCTGCTGTAAAGTGTGCAGCGCAGATTCACAGAGATAATATTGGTTGCTATTTGTAATCGCTCTTTTGTTCTTTCTGCTTTATGGGCTCTTTGGTTACACACTGCCTACGCAATGTGGTACTGCATCAATATCCTATAGTTCTGCTAAGAGGCTTGCAAGTGGTTCAGTATTTTCACGTTCAGCTCTATCAGGAAACAATGGGTCCTTGTGTCTGCACCCTCGCACAACAGTATCTTGGTGTAACTGCACCATGTCGAGTGCGGAGACTTCCCGTGTATAGTCCCCCTTGGCAAATGTAGACAGCGAGTGATGTACTGAGTTAAGGAAGGGGGGTGGAATTAATCTAGCACTGTTGAACATCCTAAACCAGGGATTTGGATCCAGTTTTTTGTTGTCCATCTCATTTTCCTCTACTATTAGAGTTCCTAATTTCTTTTGCCTTAAAATGGCAGCTCTCTTTCATTCCCACCTCCAATGACTTTGATGAGGCCAACCATAATTACATAGCACAGCATCATGGTTCTTCAGTGGCAAGTTTATTATCCACTGACTTATGCCTGGCTTTACTAGCAAAAATGACATCAGAATCTGGCCCTCTGCTTTGGTTTTGCTCTGTTGTTTAATGAAAAGCATGGCAGCACTGACGTGAGCTTAGCACGATGATTCTCCAAAAACCATCACAAGATCACCTTACCCCAAATCTCCACTCACACCTTGGCTCCAGACAAAGCCACCTTAAAGCAAGGCTGTGGTTAAATAAATACTGCAATCATGATGCTGAAGAACATCTCAGAGTGTTCTTTCATCGGCCAATATACTCACACTGCAGCTCCAGGAACTCCCAGCATGTCCCAGGGAAGTCTTTGTGTCCCTTTGGACTGATCTTCCCATCCCCCTGAGAAACCTCCCATGGAGGCATTGTGCATCTATTACTCAATACATCATGACATCATCACCCCTCCTGGTGCTTGCAGACAGCCGTCCTTGTGGCGGTAAGGCAGTGTCAGGGGAGCAGAGGCCAACGTTTTGATTGAATATGCAGATAAAAGTCTTGAAATGGATCCTCCTTCCCATTAGGAAGCTGTTGAGAAGATTAAAACATTAAATGTGATCTCACATGAGGTCAGAAAGTGAATCCCCCCCCTCTAAAAATTATGACACCTTATAAAGAAACAGTCAAAAGCAGTGTGGGAGTTTTCTCCAGAAAGTATCAATAGACCTCAAGCAAGCACATGCATCCCCTGCAAAGGTGGTGTTCATCTGAAAACATTTTCCTTACCACCTCCCCGCCAATCCCAATTAAGCTTGGAGACATTTTTCCATCAGCCCTTACCAAAAAGCATCAAAAGCTTGTTCCAAAATCCACTGACATCATAGGGAGCCTTTCCAAAGGCTAATGGGCTTTGGGATCAGGCCCCTGGGTTTTATTCCAAGCATTCACAACAGTGAGCTTAAATCTGTCCGTGTGCGCCCAGGATGATTTTCCAACATTACGTTCATTTGGGACAAAGTTCCCCCCATGCAGTGGAACCCACGTAAATCACATCAATCACTTGAATGGGACGTGGGAAGGGCCAGGCCAGCTGAGCAGGAGTGGATTTCATCTTACACCCGCTCTTACCCACATGGATGAGGAGAGGGACACCCGTGCCAAGCAGCTACCAAAGAAGGAAGGGGTGGTGGCATCGTGCTGAGGTGACAGCAATGGTGATGCTGGCCATAAAGAACTGAGAAGGTTGCAAGTGAGATGGTGGGGAAAGCCCATGGAAGAAAGCCCACAGGGGGTCTCTGCTCTGCACAGCAGTTTTGCCACTGTTCCTGAAAGCAGTTGTGTGGAGAGGATGGATCTGAATATTTCTGTGCCTTCCTCTTGGTGGCATTCATCCATCCAGTGTTAGACATTAATCTCTGCTTAATTGACTAGACACACGGCATGTGAATATGATTCTAATTAGCTCCCTTCAGGTTACACATTGACTTTCTGTGCACTGCCTTTTGGAGCTGTGAAGCAGCTTGTTTTTTGAGGCGGACATAAAAGAGAGAGGGGCAGGGGGAGTGTTAGTTGCAGCTATAAATTTTACAGTTCACTGGAAACCACATTAAATGGCAACATCAGTTTATAGATCAACTCTGCAACTGCTTGGTCGTTAAAGTGGTGGTGGTAGATTATTGTGTTGTAGCCTTGTAAAATATGGGCACCGTATTTGCTGGGAGAGAACTTAAAAAGAACAATAAAAGTCTCCAGTGTCTTTGATTTCTCATTTTCTCTTGCATTACAGTAGGCAATATGATGCGATCTGTGTGTGAGTTCTTCTGGGGTGTGAGCATTTGCAAGGCTTTTCTTTTATGCTCCAGAGGGCAAAGCTAATGAATCTTTCAGGTTTAAGGTTATACTGGCTTTGCATCACTCTTTGCTATGGAGTATATGGCCATCGGTGGTACCCGTGCTTGGCTGGCCCTTCAGAGAAGAAAGAGCATCATATTCCTCTTCCAGCTCAGCCTGTCCCAAGGACAAAATTCACGTGCAGAAATAAAACTTGGAAGTGATAAAACCTGGAATCTCTTCCCAGACAGTGCCTAATCTCTGCCTGTCTTCTGCAGTTGTAGACATTTATTTTGGACTATGAAGAGCTTCTTTTGAATGTTTGGCCCTGGCTAAAGACGCTGAGCTTGTTGGAAAATTCCAGCCACAATATGCTGCCTGATGACCAAGATATTTTGCATTACTTTTTTCCTTCCTTATCGGAACGAGAGAGCAGTTGGTGCAATGTTCAGTAGGGGGATTAGGGTTAATAATCACGTTTTTGTCTGCACGTGGCACAAAGTCTCCTCCAACCAAGGAACAATAAGCGCTGCCTCACCAGAGGCCTGGCTGATCAGGAAGCTTTCCTTTAAAAAAGGGCATATTTCCAACTTTAAAATGCAATATTGTCAAGTGAAATTAATTGGCTTTATTGCACAGGAGGCAAATGGGAGTTCTCTCAGTAATGTACTTTTGCAGACTAAGAAACTAATTGTGTGAAATGAAACGTTTTAGGAAAAGCTACTGCTACCACTCACCATGCTTTAGGGAATTTCTCTGGATAAAATCCCACTTGCCTTGTGAAGGATAACCCAAAGATGAGATGAAGCGCATGGCTGTCATGAGCTGTTGTGGTGGGTCCAGGTGCAGATAGGACACCGAATACATCCCCGCCTTGTTTGCTGTTGATGCAGGCTTTAAGATGCATGGCTGTGAGGCTTATGACTGTCTTTTTGGCCCTGTAAAGGCTGGACCACTGAAGCCACTGGTTAAATCCCCACTGCAGGATGAACAAGTACTGGTCTGAATCAGATCCAGTCTGGTGGTGGTGGCAGTCATCACTACAAGGCTGCCAAGCTTCGCCTGTTGAGTGAGTCAGTGGGATTGACCTTCCCACTCACTTTCTCAGGGACAGAAAAGGATCGATTCTGAGTGTGGTTTTGGCAATGCCAGCAGAACTCACATGGCCACATGTGAGACCTCGCTGCACTTTCGGCTCAGGAGCCAGGAGAGCAGCAAAAAGCTGTCAAGGATGTGTAAAGGATTTCTTCTGTCCCTTTCCTGTGAATAACAAGAGCTTTTGTTGCCTTCGTTTCAAAAGTGATATAGTTTTGTGAATGCTAAAGCCACTTCAAAAATAACATAAACAGAATTGGGTGAAAGTGATTGAATACACGATGCTCCTGTCAAGTTTGTTTGGTTGCTTCCTAATGGAAAGGATTGTGAAGGGTGTTAGTAACTCAGCCTCTCAGTAACCCAGCGAACTACACAGTTACAATTTCCTTAAGAAAGAAAAAGGGAAAGCTGCTGTTTATCCAACACATAGGGAAAGGGCAGTGCATCTCTGCTTGAGATGTGTACTAACATTACATGACCTGGCTGCTCTGCAGCGAAGGACCAGGCTGTTTACCTGATTTTGTAGTTATTTTCTTTAATGAGGGGCAGTTTTGCTTGGCTAAGAGGAGCATAAAGACTGAAGACCCCATCTTCCACCAGGCTGCATCCTATTTATGGCACTTTGGCATAGAGAAGTGCTCTAACCCAGCCACAGATCATCCGTGTTGATGCAAGAACAACTGCTGGTTTCTATAGGATGTCATGACCAGATCATGGTCCTGGGGAACCTCATGGTGGGAGAATGAGTGTGGTATGTCACTAGTGCTTTGATATTCCAACAGTGGATCACCAGGGACCTTCTGTCAGTGGGACAAAGATGAAAGATCTGGCAGGAGCTTATCTCAGCCAGGGTAGCAGCATAGGCCGAGGCATGCTATGCTGTCCTGCTGCAAGGAAAGTCATTCATGAACTGGCCTTTGGAGACAAGCAGCTCAGTATCTCTTTGCTGACAAATGCTTTAAAGTGCCTGTACAGTTCAATCTTGTCATTATTTGGGTGTTGTTCTGTTTATTGCCCTGTTTTTCAAACTAAAGACCTTGTCAGGAAGGGATTGTAACACACCCCTCGAAAGACATTATTTTCAGCTTAAAATTTCCTATGTCCCCAGCTAAAAATGTGAATCAGAGATAAAGTCTGACACGTTCTCACCATTTTTCTCTTTGGCAAAAGGAAAAGAGGGGTCAGTCAGTTCTGGGTCTGACGTACAGGATGCCACTTGAGCCGTCATACTTGATAACTTCAACTTGAACTTGTCCACTTATGTAAATGGGGATGATTTATAACTGATTTATAACTTCGCAATATAGACAGAGAGCTTTGTGTGATTTTCTGTGTGGTAATAAACTGCTCTGCTATAATGGCATTAAACACACAAGTTTTTTGCTTGCCAGTTGTTTAGCACCAGGGACCAAGGTGTTAAGGTCTAAAAGGGCCCTGAGGGTGCACACAGCATGATTCAGGCATGGCAGCTCTGTGACAGTGGGAGGTCAGTGGGGTTTGGGAGTGATTTGTAGTAAAAGTTCTGATCCCTAGTATGGAAAAAATCCTTCCAAATCCCAAAAGAAAGCTGCAAAGTCAGGGTCTCAAGTTTCCTCTCCCTTTAAAGTCATCATAAAGAATTAGAAAAGAAAGATCAACTTTTGCTAGATACCACACAACTGCTACTAAAGTCTAAGGAAGTGCTGTCCAAACTCCAGTTTCTTGGAATTTTCATGTGGTTCCTCTGACAGATTCAGCTATAGTTAGACTATTTATGTCTCCTTGCAGCTCAGTAAGCCTGCAGCCGCCAGCAACACGATCTCCTGTAATTCAAAGAGCACAAATCAACATGGATAATCCAAATCACACTACCAAATGGCTGGTTGTGAGCCCATCCTGGATCTGGATTTCAATTGCAAGGCTGGGCAATCCATTACTAGAACAGTGTTATTCTGGCCACGGACAATTGTAGTGCAGTAAATCTCTGCGATCTTTCCCTCTGTACTGACACTGCCGTAGCACAGAGGAGATTACATCATCTGGTAGAGTTTTCAATGAAGGAGAAGTCAAATTTCCTCCAAACCTTCAGCCCATGTCTCATGGCATGGAAGATGATGATCGAGGTCTCCCAGCTCATGGTTGTTTTAGGAATACATGGCAGCAGCATTTCAGATGTTGAGGCCGTTTATAGGTGCTGGTTCTGGGAGTGCACTGACAATGCTTTTTGTGTTAGTCAGAGAAGAAATGCATTATTCCTGCAAGCCATCTCTGATTCTTGTTTGTTTGTTTTAACTTCATTAATTACATATAATTTCATGTTACACGACTGCAAAACAAAGCTCTTTCAACCTTTATTTCACTGAAAATGTGTTTGGCTGGATTTGAGAGACTTCGGATGGCATGAGAGGAAACAGATGAGGTGACTGGAAAAACCCAGAAATGAGCTCTCATTCTGAAGATGATCCTGCTGTAAAATTAAACCAGCAAAAATAACACTTCCCTGTTCATCAGAGCTGTGCTTCATGTTTAAAGAGTTGGGGTCATTTTATGTCTCACCTTGCCATAGAGAGACTATCCTGCAACTGCATTACTACATGATAATGAACCAGTCACTTGGAGCAGACCAAGACTGATAGGAACAGCAATATGAGCTGGACAGTCAATAGAAAGCAGTGAGTAATACTGCAGGCTGTGTCCTGATGGAGGACAGCCTCTTCTGGCTGGGTGTGCCACACACAGATTCATTCCATTTCCCAAAAAAATAATGGAATGCCGTGAAGCATCCATTGAAACTATGAGCAATCACCAAACTTCCTGCCTTGCACGAGGTTCTTGACCATCTCACCCTGGTGAATTCTGCTACAGCAGCTAAAGCTAAGAAGTGCATGTGTTTATAATTGTTTGGGTTTCTTAAAAGCAGACAAGTGACTGACTACACCAGCTCATACACACAGATGCCTCTGGGCAGCCTGACAGGTTGCACGTCTACTACTGCAGTGCCAAGAGCTTGGCACTTACTCTTTGGCACCGTGCTTGGTGGTTAATAGCAGATGATATTGTCCAGCACCCCATCTTTATGCCCCAGTGTTGCACATGTAGCTGAGATACTGTGAAAGATATACTTGGAAATATCTTACCCATTTGCTTTATAGGGAAAATGTGTTCTGAATTGTATGAGTAAGGAGGGGAAAAAAAACCCCAACTCTGTGCTTTCCTGGCTGGATTCTGTATCTTAGCTCCTTATTTTGACTCCATTGTCCCCATCTTTCATTTGCCCCTTTCAGCCAAGAACGCATGCAGGGGTTATTTGGAATCAGGATGTGCGTCTATTATCAGAATGATTAATTATTCAGAAATGTTCTGTTTATAATAAAACTCCCTTACAGTGCTTGGACTGTATCAAGACAGCTTAAGAGCTGGCACAAATGAGAGTTATTCCCAGTTCTAAGGTCTATTAGTAGTGCCAAAGAAATGCAAAGGAGGCTCATAGCACCTATGTACTTATTATTCATCTTCTACGTGCTTATTATATAGGCATGCATGAGATAAATAGACAGATAGATTTGCACAGCACAATGTTTAAGCTGTGCCAAAGAAATAAAATTCTATCCCTGGAGAGTCAAACTATGAAGGCAAATAGGGGCTAGCAATGAAATCACAGATTATGATCACAGCTAAATGGCTTCTTTGAGCAAGAAGATGAGTTGGCGTATTTTCCCTGGGAGGCTGCTTCTGATATGCATGACATTATAAGTAAAGAGGCATGAACCAGATGCCAAGGATGTGAGCCAAAGCTGATAAAAGCCAGTGGGAGTCCTTCAGTGTCAATAAGCTTCAGAACAGGTCTGTGGTGCCACAAGCTGTCTGAGAGGAGCTTCTGCAGCCTGGGATCCCACATCTCGCCTAGACACCACTGTGGCTTCCTCACCGCGGGGTTTAGACACTTCATGCATTGCCCTTAGCAACCTTCATCATCCCCATAAGGAAGTATTGTCATTTCTGTGTTACCAACAGGTAGCACAGGTTTAGCAGCATGGCTTCTTATGACACCCCAGATGAAAAAGTAGTCAGATTAGCAGGAGCTGTTAATGCCTGATTTCAAGGTGCTCTGGCCTGGGGCCTCTAGAAGGATCCGTTGTGTTAACATAATCTCCGTGCAATGCGGCTGGCAGAAAGTCATGCGGTGATTTCATGATATCCCTATTTGTGTTGTAACCCCTAATTGTACAACATCAATATCTGAGGATCAGGTCTCCTCCGAAGTGTAAACCAGACCACACCTAGTGAAGGCAAAAATAATCCTTAGCATTCACCAGGTGACGGTTTCTATTAACCAGATCCAGCTTGAAATCCAATTGCTTCCACATAGTCACTTCCCAGAAAGTTGGTGAGGTATTAGGCAAAGAGCTCATTTCAGAGATATATTCATTTTCATTAGGGATTTTCTAATAAATTCCTTCCATGAGAAAGGTAAACAGGGGCTTTTTTTGTTAAAGACTCAAAAAGCGTCTTTACATTTGGGAATAGGTGGCGTTCCTTTCCTTACTCATCCATGGAGGTTTCCAGCCAAGAACTGGGACACAAGAAGCCAAGGAAAGGAGTCCACCCAAATAAACTAATGTCATGTCATTGGAAAACAGTGGAAAATGTTCTAGAAGTGTTCTCATTGAGTATTGTCCAGAAGCAGTGCTTTTTCATGGAGGATGTTATCCCTGCTAAAGAGCCTATGAACAGGTCTTCTTTTCTGGTTCCTCCTTTTCCCTTTCTGCTGTGTTCTCTGGCCACCAAGGTGTGGGCTCCTGGAGTTAGAAAGATGAATAGCAATATATCTTCATTTTTGGAAGAAAGATAAATAAAATCATGGCCACTGCAAGAAGATTTTCCTACTTCCAGCATGTTGGGGTAAACCCACAGACCTTAAAGCTGTGCTGACCATTCTTTAGTTGGTGGAGCTCCTTGTATGTTTATGTAATTGTGGGCAGAAATTACACCCCATCCTTCTTGTGCCACGTTTGCTCCTTAAAGCAGTGTTTTCTTTGTTTCTGCTGCTCTTGTCCTTTATCTTAGATATTGTGTCCTTAAATTTCATTTTAGTAGGCTACAGGTACCATAGGTTTTAAGTTTCATCTTGTGAGAAAAGCTGTCTGTTCCCTGGTCTCTCTAGTTGCCCTTTTCCTGCTTTTCTTCTGGCTAGGATTTGCCTGGAAGGTGCACAGCAATGTACACAGCATCCCCGATGGGCTCTTATCAATGCCTCTTGCAAAGGCTTCCCCGCTTCCTTGCACCAGCTCAGTCCCTCTTGCCAGGATCAGATCTGCTTTCTTTAAGATCACACTGGTGCTATCAAGTCATCCTGTCATTAATTAGCACAGCTGGGTCTTTCCTCCTTTGCCATTTCCCTCTGGTGACCCAACTTTACCAGGCTGCCTGGCTTTCTGCTGTAGAAGGGCACAGCTCCAGTTTGGGCTCAATTCTTGCCATTCCGGAACTTCTGGCAACCTGGTATCACCCCTTGGCTACTCCACATCCCTGTAAACAGGAAAATCTGGGATCCCCCAGGACTGATAGAAAACCAGGGGCTTCTCCTGTGTTTTCCCAAAGCTCCCTGAAACAGATGCGGTTCTGGAAAACAGTTGAGTCTGACAGATCTCCAGCCTTAGACAAAAAGCCATTTGGTCAGAGTATGATGATCCAGCTGCATTCAGGACACAGCTTGCTGATTTTATGGATACACATATATCTTTAAGGACTAGAAATCAGCATTGTTTTTGTCTTCATGTGTAATGTTTGACATATGATGTAAATTTACTTTTACAACACACAGGCATAAAAGCTACTGTGGCTTGGACTTAGAATTTATTGATTGTAGAAAACTGACTCCCAGGTTTCTTGGTTAACATTTTTCTATACAATGGGAAAAATGAAAGACAAAATCAAAGTACGGGAGGGCAAACTTTGCACTAGATAGAAATAATTCAGTCTTTTAAAATCTCACTGCTGTAACTAAATACTGAAATCAGTTTAGCTCAGATCCCTCCTGTAATCTTTAAGTTGTCCTCAATAACCATCCACCTATTTGTAGGTAGGTTCAATTAATAAGATTTCTTAAATAGATTTATATATGCCTAAGTGGTAAGTTATGAATTTAACAATCATAAAGCAAGATTTGCCTCTTCTCTAGTACAAAAATGCCATGAATTTGTTCATAAAAGCCTACACAAACATTCAATGGCAAACTCTAAAGTCTATGGGAGAGCAGCCTGATTAGGAGATACAGCCTGAGGCTTTTAGCTGTGGACAGATGGATTTGTGCTCCTACGAACTGCATGTTTATTGTGTGCTCATCACTTGTGCAGTTAATGGCATCCATTTTGTTCCAAGTAAAGACTGGGAGGACACAAAATCTCTCTGCTTTCTTTGCTCTTTCATGGTTTTGATGCTCATCTATGGCTCAAACTCACTGATCTCTTCTAGCAAAACCTTGTAACTAACTGCTGTTTACACATCAGCGTATAATGGACAGAACCTGGCCCCTTGTTGTTATCACGGCCTGGTTCATATAACATTTTCTAGCCTGGCTTTATAATTCAAACCATTTTCATCCTGCATCCACACAAATAAGTGAGACAAAGCTACTGAGCAAGCTGTGCATGCAGCTGAGAGAATGTGTTTGCCTTGAAAGTATCATTAAAGCAATTTCCCATAATGTCTGGCAGGGAGTAGGTTTCTTTTAATGATTTTATTAAAAAGTGAATTAAAGGGCAAAGGTTGCTTTCCTACAGCCCTTAATTTCCTGTTTCAGTGCCAAATGCTGTGTGTAGAAATTGCTGGGAGCAGAAGACAAGGGAGCTCTCCCGCAGGATCAGCCCCCAGCAAGGCTATTGGAGCTTCAGCTCTTTGACCGCATACACATGCAAGCCTGCTCTTGCATTGCAGTTTAACATCAGAACACACAATGACAGAAGCACAGTTATCAGTTACAGATACAAGCCTATGGAAGTAACGTGATATTGCCTCCAAATAAGGCCCAAATGTTTGTTTTTTGTCTGGGATGCGATTTTCCTTTTCCTGATGTCAATTCAACATCAGCATAACGCCAGGGAGGGAAATACAGAAGAGAAGTGGGTCCTGAAGGCCTACATGCCCTTTGGCATGGCTGGAGTAGCGGCATGAGCTTGCATTTTCATTGCATCTTTATGCAGGCTGGATGTTGGCAGTACTTTATTTGTGATGCTCAGTTTGGTGAGCATGTGGAACACTTCAAGTTGAGGAGCTCCTGGTGGGCCAGCAGCTGTGCAGAAGCAGGGTCATTTGTAAGGAAGTAAACAAACTAATGCACTAAGAATAAACAGAAGAACAGTGACAGGCTACGTCCTCCTCCTCCTGGGGTCTAACAACCCTCAATGAGTGTGAGAGAGAAAACACGACACCCCCAACATAGAGACTGGGTGTTAAACATCAGAGGTTCGGAGTCAGCTGGGATGTGCTTTCTGTGATGTCCCTTTATTTGGAAAACCAAACACCAATTCCCTCCTGGTGTGCAGAAGGTCTCTGTGAGATGCAACTTGCAGCTTTGCAGCATTCATGGGCCTGGCCAGCTATTGGCAATGAGCATCATGTCGGCAAAACTCCAGTCTTTAAAATACTTTAATAAAACCACCATAATTTACCCCACTGCAAGAGCTATAAACTGTAATTTAATAATGTGTTTGTAAGGAGACAGCTTCTTTTTTTTCCTAAATAATAAAAAAGAAGTTTTAGTATTATTAAAGAAATGTAGCATATAAAAATATCTAATTGCTGAGGAAACAGCATGATTATGATTTTCAGATATTTAGTATGAGCAAATCATTCTAAGGAGGGGAGCTGTGTTTTTATGGTAGACTCTTGCAGTACGGGTCTCATTAAGTTCTCAGGGAACACTGCTCCAAATCTTTACCACACTTGCACATTACGTTAAGCACATAAGCTTTCATCCTGCTCCAATGGTGGGTTCTCAAGCATAGATGACATTTCTTTGCACGGGATATAAGCATCTTTCAAGTAAAAGTAGTCTATTTCTTACAGGACAAAGCTTCATCCTTTGGGCTTTCAGATTTCTAGGTTCAATTCCCATAAAGTGCCCCCAAAACATCAGTTTCAATATTAGTACCTGAAATGGCTGGAACTCTCCAAAAGCTCTGACTCAGGACAAGTTTAGCCAGGCAAAACCCATGTAATTTCTGCTCTGTCTTGGTTGCAGTCATCTGCTCTGACACAAAATAGAATCACATAACTGCTTCCAGCTAATAGATTTAGGCTGTGGTTCCAGGCTTATTAATACCAGATCTGTGCACTGCCAGCTCACCCAGGACTATAAATCTAATGTGGATCAGGCATGGACACATGATTGTGTTTTGTCAAATTAGCCAAGGGACATGATATGGAATTTATACCAGCTTTATACTTCTGTGCTAGCTGCACCCCTGCTGCGGAAAGGCAGAAGATAGCAGGTCCAACATGAAGTTCAGACAATATTGATATGCTAAAAAACCTGCTGTTATAAAGGGAGGGCTTTTTGGTTGTTGGTTGGGTTTCTTCCTCTTTTACAAATGTGAACCATTAGTTGGAGCTTGCTCTAGCAGCATGTTGCTCATCTGGCACACGGCACTTACGGTATGATACCAAGCATCTTACGGTTGGGTGCAAACCACAGCCTTAAGTATTAGCACTTCAGCTTCTGTCACGTAGTTGCCCTTGGAAATCCCTTTTTAGGGCAGTAACCATTGTTTCCTTATCACATGTTACGGGATCAAGAGGTTTTATACTGCTTAGCTCTACGACAGGTCTTTCCTCTTGAAAAGCTAACATGTTATGGAGGACTCTTATGCATGTTTGCTACAGAGAATGCTCGGTTTTCAATATATGGCTTTAAAATCTTAGAAGGAGGAGTCCATTTTTCCTCATTCCTCCAGAGATATGTTAAATATTAATTCTTGGTGTTGTTGAGGGGTTGGGATTGGAAACTTACCTTGCCAAAAGCAAAAACTGGAGCTCTCCTTAGCTCTGAGGTTCTAGCACTGTTGTCAAAGCAGCGGGTAGGAGACTGTGAACGAAACAGCATGGCTGGAGCATATGTGTTCTTGGCTGAGAAGTGACACATGGATAACACATCATGAACAAATAATCCTGTTTTTAACTTTTACATGATGTTTTTTAATGGTGGGAGATGAAGCTTTTATGTAACTAGGGTGTGGATAGGATATCAGGCAAAGTCAGGAGGCTGGGGAGGCAAGGGTTGCAGCCTGTCTACATTGGACAAGCAGATGTGGGACCATGGCCTGTACGATATCAATGGGCAGTGGGGAAAGGGACAAAGAATCATCACACTTCAATTTCTGAGTGAAACTTTGCTTGTCAAAATGGATCTTGCTGAAGAGAGGAACTTATTCTGGGGGTTGAGTAGAGAAGATGGGAGATCAGAAGTGATGTGTTTGGAAGAGGAGCTGCCACAATAAATGAATATGTTCAGCCTGGGGTTTTTCTAAAGGAGAAAACACTCTACAAAGCAGTTTCTTCAGCACAAGATGCAAAGCAGGTGAAGATCTGCTCCAGGGAAGCCATAGCAATGTGCTTGAGCACCTCTGTCCTTCCCAAGAAATGCTGATGAGGTTTTCACACTAACATGACAACTCAGGTCACTGTGACTCACTTGTGTGTACAGGCTCTCCTCCCACCTCCATGAAAGCAATCGGTCCTGAGGACTTCTACATAGTCACACGTGAAACACACCAGCAGCAATTCAAGCACTGGTTTGGATATTTGGTCATGTTGGAAACCAGAAAAGGGTGAAATCTGGAGGGTCCTACATGCTGTATAAGGCCTGTAGGTCAGGATTGACACTGGAGTGTAACTGAAGTCAGGCTTTGACCCTTAACTTGGAAATACAAAGCTAAATTTTCCCCTCCTTTTCCCCCTCCTGAATCCTCCCTGGTACCCTACGTGGCTGTTCTGTATTATGATCCGTTTAAATAAGCAGCCTGTCATTAGCTTTTATCCCAGTGCTTGCTCAGCCGGACTAAAGTCTACGTCTCTTTGTTTTTAAGACTTGCATGGTGTGTAAGTGCCAGATGTTTCCCATCTCTTGGCTCTTGGTGAAATAAACACGAACTGCCATAACCTTCACCTTTCAACTCTTACATTACCTATTCCTAAAGTACAAAAAATGGATGTGTGTTTATGCAGCAAGGCTTTGAACTACCTTCCAGGTTTATGTCAAAAGTCCTATTCTCTAGGCAAAGATAACATACGAGAGCAGACTTTGGTGTCGCTATAAAATTCACCTTCAGCATTAACGAAGCAGTAGTCTTCATGGACACAAGTAGTCTGAGGGGGGATTAGAGGACACATAAAACTGATCCGGCTTTCAGACTGAGTCACTCAGCTCCAGATTCAGCACTCTTAGAAAGCAGAGTTGTTCTGTGGAGGACAGTCCGGTTACTTCACATAAAAGCAGCGTAAACATGCAGATAGTCCATAGGGATTCATCGGATGTGTCACAGCTTTCCACACAAACTGTGGAGTTTGTCTCTAACGTATTTCAGTTATCTCTAGACGTTTCCCCTCCCTGCAGAGCAGGTTTGGAGGGGTTAATAAAGGAATTTGCAGCATTAATAACTGCTCATCTAAAATCATCCTGGAGTTATTGTTCTTCCTCCCTTTCTATTGCTTCTGATTTTGGAAAATCTCCCTCTGAGGCACCTTGGCTTTTGGTGGGGCGTAGAAGGCTTCTTCAAGTTAATACTCACGTGTCCTAAGGGAGAACAGAGAATACATAGCCTCAGGAGGCTGGGACCAGCTGCCTGATGACACATACTCCAAGCTTCCCTTGAACAGCTACCCAGGCTTAGGTGTCTCATAAGAAAGTCATAGAGCAGCTTTTCCTTTTTAACTCAATTCAGTAGTGTTACGCAACTAAATGAGGCACAAATGGTGTAATTAAGATTGCAAAAGCCTTTCAAGTAGAATTCCAAGTGAATTATGCAAATAGAACTTTAATTTGTGCTAATTCATGTCTTCCCAGAAAAATTAAGTTTTCCTTAGGGAATGGCATTTCTTTTTTTTGTCATAGTCTCAGCTGAAAGGTGCATTAGCAAGAACAGAGCAGTGAAATACTTCAGCCACTATTCACTCATGAGTACTGAAAAGAATGTATTTTCCCCACTGTAAACAGACCAAAACTACATCTTTTCCCATCAAAAAAAGCTAAAAACCAGCTTCCCAGCAGACCTGGGGAATTCTTGCAAAGAGAATCACCAAACTGTCCTTTGTGGTTTGAAATCATCAGAGTATTCCCCCTCAGTTTTGTTTTAATCCTCAAGCCAAACATTTGGAGGCCATCTATTTCAAGGAGTGCCCATTTTGCAGGGTGACTCTACTATCCCTGGAGATAAGAGTGAAACTGTAGGAAGCCAGAGCCTGAAGGATGCCCGTCTCCAGGCACTGATGAGTCTCTGCAGAGTTATAGAGGGCCTAGCCTCTCTTCTGACCTCTCAGTGCATATTTCCTTAACCAAGTTGACTCAGGATGCTGGGGTCACTGAGATGCAAGTTATTTCAAAGGCTGGACCAAAGTTTATGTGTTGTGATCTTTAAATTCATACTGAACTACAGCCCTCAGTTACTGTTGTGTCTGAGGGGGAATAAGAATGGCACACAGTCGGACTAATGGATTTTGGGGTGTTTCCATAACTTTTGCAGCACTAAGCTCAGATTTGTGTACACACTAACTCCCATTGCATATGCTCAGGCCATTCATTCATTCAAGCACTTATTGAAGATGCGCTGAAGTAAACTCAGAAGTTTCAGCTATGGCACACACCCAGATGCCTTCATCATTTCATTATCCTTCATAAGTGCCTGGTGTCTTCCTATCTATCTAGGAACCTATATGTAGGTTTAGAAAGGCTCATGCACTCCCTGTCACCTTCCTTGACACACCATTTTGTCCCACTACATCATCATTTAACTGGAGCCCATTGCCCAGGAGTCACAATATCCAATATTTTAGTGAAACCAACAGTAATTTTGCTCATATAAAATAATGTTTAATTTCCCTTTTGGCATCTTCCTAGCATACTGTGAGAGCGATGTACGTTAAAACCCATTCTGGTGGGGTTTTTCTGTTACCCGAAGGAAGTAAATCACAGCGTTACAAATGTTACCTCAGTCAGAAATAAAGCCATCACCTTTAGCACTGGTTTCAGTAAAAACACAAACACTTCTGCAGTCAAATGACAAAGTTTTATGGCTGGGGCTCTTTGAAACAACTAATAAATATTTGTTTGCCATTTCTCTCTGGGGCAACTGTCCACTTGCTAATTTACACATCGCCCAGAGGCCGGTTAACTCTTGCCTGTAGGTATTAAACGCTATCCATTACTGTGTCAAACTGCCTGGAGGCTGAGAGATGTTTGGAAAGGAGTAAGAGCAGCTCAGCCCACGACAGGTCATCCTGAAGCAGAGCTCAGGATCCCTCAAGAGCCTTATAGCTTCTGATGTGACTACATAGCACTGTTTCTGCCCTAAAGATTGTGTGTAGTGCTGCAGAGCGCTCTTCCATATCTATCAGTGTCCTTTAGGGAGGGCGAAGCCGGCTAATGCTTGGCCTTCACATTTCTAGGTATTCTTCAGCTTTTCTTTTCCCTCCTCTTCTGCTGTCACATCCAGGCCAGCAGCAGTCACTGTCACTCATAGTATCTGTCTTATCCAAGCTTTGCACATACCCAAATTGCCTCCCCAACCAGGTTTGAACAGTGTGGATCAAGTCATCAGACTCTTCTTCCAGCTCATAACCCTCAGCCTGGGAATCAGGTGCCTGGCTCTTCCCTGGGCTTATTTATAAATGTGCATACATCTTAGGGGTTTATGTGTTTGTGTTCTTTGAAAACCTCATCTGTTTCCCTAGAGATCTGTGCTTCATCAGTTCCTGTCTGTGGGTCCCTGGTTGATAACCTGACTTCGAAAAGCCTGTGACTTAGCTGGCTGTAGTTGTTTATTTGGTTTCCTTCCTGTTTGGCTTGAAAAACCTGCTCTCTGCAATGTTTGCTATTAGAAACTAAGGGAAATGCTCTGGCTTGATTTGTTTTTGTTGTTAATTACAGTTCTCCCTTTTTTGCCTCTTTATGTCGATTATCTCTGCTTATGCCCTCACAACCCAGATTTCTCTATCAACTTGGCAGCTAAGCAAGTGCAAGAGAGACCTAAGTCATACAGACTTTCTGCACACAAATGTGCATCCATGAGGGCACAAAAAAGAGGCAGACACACGACCAGCACCTCCTGCCATCTGCCTTGGGCCACATCTGTATGGCTTTTGCAGGTGGTCCCAGGTCACTCCAAGCTGGCCAACCTCTGACCTGATGCGCCAGCATTAGCACAGCACTGCACTGAAGCTAACAAACATTTCTCCTCCTTTGGATGGGGACAGGATGCGTGCCACGCTCACCATAGGAGTTGTGGGCAGTTTGTACCAGGCTGCAAATGTCCTGGAGGTGTTTTGCTCTTCTTCATACAATGGATCTCCCAAGCCTGTGGCTGTTCTATGCAGCAAGAACAGCAGGTTGGAGAGTGCACACTGGAGTGTTAAGCAGCTTAAAGCTGATAATTCAACTGCCATTTGTTATTTCATTCTTCATGTAAAGGCCACAAAACGTGGAGAGCAGGCAGCATTTAGAAGATGCTATCAGCACTTAGGCAGCCCAAGTGCCAGTGCATAGCTGACAGAATTCAAAAGCTGCTCTGGAAGTGAATAAAACCACAAGGAAACAGCAAATGGAAGCAGCAAATGTGAAACACCTGCATAACATGCCCATGAGCTTGCTCTTCCTGGTGTCTTAGATGGGAGGGGATGATTCTGTGGGAGGTGCATGGTAGAAAGGTCTCACCAGATCCCATCACATGAGGGACACTCTGAAGCCTCCTTTAACTTTGCTAGCAACACGTCCAGTAATATCAATGGCAGTCATCAGCACATGAGGTGGATACCTGTCCCTGGAAATGAGTGTGTGGCCATGAGCAGAGCTGGAGATAAGCCTGGTTTAATAACATCCCAGCCTGACAAATGCTCTTCCCAGCTCTCTCACAGACTGCATGACTCTGGCCTCTTCTTTCTGCTGAGACATTGCAGAGCATTCATGTACAAGCACTGCAAAACACTTGGAAGGTGATGGTATTTACAGCTTCTCAGGCTGCCTCCCTTGTGCTACTGAATTATGAATGCACCTATAAGCTCAACAACATCTATTTTCCCAAAGGACAGGGTCAATCTGCACATGGTGGGGCTGTCTCCCAAGCACCAGCACTTTGCAAGCAAACCATCTCCACTCCATTGCTACCCAACAATAACCCGTGAGCTACAGACTCAGCAAACACCAACACGAAGCTGACTGTACAATAAAGAAACAGTGGTTATGATATTTGTCTTTTATAGCTCCCAACTACTGTAAACTGTGGAGAAACAGAGCTGCAAAGCTGGCCATTAAACTGTCTGCTCTTTCCTGTTTGAACAGGACCTCTCCAGGGTTTTAGCCGCCTCAACCACCATGGGTCACCCTCCAGGAAGGAAGACGTTTCTAAGGAAACCACGGAGGCTTTCCACCAAGGTGGTTGCATGAAAGCACTGCAACGGGTGAGAGTGACAAGAAGCAGTTCATTGGATAACGTAGGAAAAGGTACAAAGTTATTGCGCGCAGACTGTTTTTATAATGAGGCCATTCAGGCATAAAAATCACTTTAAATGGGCAGCTTGTTTCCCCATTGCAGAATTATTTTCGTCCTACTCTTCAAGGAGGAGTTTACCTAGGCACGGTGGTGTATAAATAACAAATAGCCCTGGGGGCAAGGTGGTTTTACTTCCCCCCCCCCCCCCCAATATCGTGTTGCAATTGGGTTCAGGCTGCAAAATGAATTTTGTTTTCTGAGATATTATTTACTTTGAGTGCAGTTCTCTGCGAGAGGCCGTGAATTCTCCTCTGCAGTTGCGATGCCCTAAAGCAGACAAGAGCTTTACAGTCCCCCATGTTCATTACATGGCTTCTCGGTGGGTTGCAGGGTAGTTTGCTGGGAGGACAGGTACAGTCCCATTAGCTCAGGGACATCCGTGAAAGCTCTGTGTGTGCATCCAGTGTTTGGACTGGGTGAACACCGTAGGATTCAAATGATCCAGGGATAACCCCATGAAGACCAGAGATGCAAGATCACCCTGAGGGTGGTGGATTACAGAAGGAGGTGACAGCCACCATGCTGGAGATATACTGATGTGAGACTCTCTGGACAGAAAATAGATTCATTTCTTCTGTCTCCTGTGATGCTGAGCATCTCTGAATATATTTCTAACAGTAATCACATCTGATTATCACAGCCATCAAGACAAGGAGGTCACACCAGCACCTGCTTCTCCTCTCATGGGGGTCTCATCCTGCCCACTGGAAGCCTATGAGCTCTGCCCCCATGGCAGTAGCATGAGTACTGGAATTAGCCTGATATCAACACCTGCTTGGAGGAGCTAATTTAAGGTCTGATCCACCAGACCTCCTGATGGATGGAGGTGGTGACCAGAAGCCCCAGAGAGGCCCTACACCTGATTTAGACCTAATGGGATAGGAGAGAGGCCAATTTGGCACATTACTCATGGCTTTCCACAGTTCAACCACAAGGCCTCTTAGTTTCAATCTCAGTCTCTCTCAGCTAGCAATGTCATTTGTCATTTTCTCATGACACAAGCTTGTGTGTTGCTATCCCACACTTCAGTCCCTACAGGAAGCCATTGTTAGGTAGAGCAGAACTGGCCAAACAACAAATATTTAGAAGCCTCAGGGCATGAAAAAAGTGAGGATTCCCTTCTGTAATTTGGTTGTAGCCTCAGGCTTTCCCTATAGGCTTCATAGGAGAGAAAGGAAGTGGGGAAGATGCTTCTTCTTTTGCTTGGCTTGATGCCTGTGCATCATCAGGGATGAATTGTGGTAGTGAAACAGGCAAGAAGACAGGGTTTTGGTATGAGAGACTCAGGATTCAGTGGGGACATCCTAGAAGGATGAAGAACACTGCAGGTGGCTTATGGAGGGGGATAATGGGGACCTGCAGTAGGGAAGAGTTTAGATTCAATGGGCTGAAGTGAACAACCTCCATATCCAGGGACTGTATCAGAAGTCTGGGCCGGGGAGGAAATAAATAGAAGAAGTTAAGGAAGGATCAGCCTGAAATGATCCAGACACCCATTAAAGTCCCAGGTTGCTGGAGGGGGGGAGGGAGCGGAATTCCTGCTCTCCTCTAAGCACATGAGTGATTAGCTCTAAAAGCCATGTGCCAACGCTCCTGCGCGGCTGCCGCTGCTCAAGATAAAATAACAGGTCATCTGTTGGAGCAGAGGCTCCTCCAGACTGAAGTCTAATTTCTGTGCTCCAGGGGCTTAAGTGTTAGTTCAAAGGTCACCAGGCAACACCAGTCACCAAGCAAGGATGAAGCTCATTTTCACTAAAACCAGAGCCCACAGAGCGGGGCCCTGTGCCTACTCCATCACATGCAGTTGGAATCTGCTCAGTCTCAGCAGGGAAGGAGATGTTTGGAGATCAATAACCCAGATACCTAGTGCCAGGGGAGATATTGGTTGTGCCACTGTGCCGAGATAGGGACTTACCTTCACTCATGTAGCCAAACAGCTTAAGTGCAGATGTGCAAAATAAACCTCAGCAGCTACAGATGAGCCTGAGGGAAGCCCCAGTGGCACCATTCCCTTGCACCAAAACTCTGTATTCCTTTATCCAGGAGTCACTTATTACTACATAAACTGTGCCGTGACCTGTGTGATGGATACCTTTGTTCCATCAAAAGATGCAGAATGCTTGCAAATAAGTGTATTTTTTACTAAGCTCTTCACTCTCACACAAAAAAGGGCCTTTTTTTAAATGGAAACATTCATATTTGTGGTTTGAAAGGACCTTTCATTTCAGTTGCATGCCTCTGGTTTCTTATTACTGGAACAGCAATAGTTAATAGGGTCAAAAGGGTGAAACACAGCAGGGATAGCAGCACCTGAGGCACTGCAGACACCCAAGGCCTCCCCGGGTGCCCATGTACTTACTGCAAGGGGAATGCCATCAGCTGAACCCGGAGATGGGCTGCCAGGGAGCTGAGCAATGGAAAGGTCACACTTTTCCAGCCTAGAAAACAGATTTTCTTCTTCCCCCCCCCCAGAGAGCATGGAAAAACATATTGCAAAACGCATGTGAGGTAAAATGAGAACCCCTTTATCAGCCAGGTAAAGCTGTAGGGAGAACCTCTCATCAATTCAACATAATGCTTGTATTTGTGGGCCATTAGATAAAAGGCACTAGGAACTTTGGGAAAACAAGCTAAATAGGATGCTTAGGAACCTGAGACCTGTTTTAGATGTTAGTCCACATTTCACTTGGGCCATGAATTTCCACCCTATCCTCTTCACTTACACACGACTCTTTCTTTCTCCTCTAACAAATCACTTACTTGCAATCCATGGTTACCCTTGGAAAAACCACTGCCCTTCCCCAGAAAGAAACAGCCCACAAACCCCAGGAATCACCTACAACACAACTGCAGCACAAAGGCTCTCAGGGGCTTGTTCAGGTGCCCTGCAAAGCATTCAGGGTTTCTAAATGTTTGCTCATTATAAGCAGGAGCAGCTTTTTTCCATTACAAAGTGATCTATTTCACAGCTTTCAGCCAAAAGTGTCAAGCAATCAAGCAGCGGTTATGCCTTAAGAATTGCTAATATATTTCAGCACCTAATGAATCTATGCAAAAAAGGCAGGTAAAGGATAGAAACAGCCTGCAGTTAACTCCTGCCCTCCTCTTGCAAGGATTTTTATCCCCTGCCTCCCAGTCTTGTGTTTTTACTGAATGGCAATTAATTAACAAGATCAAGATAGCAGAAAGATGGAAACCTTATTACTGGTGTTATATTTCCATACTAGTTTTGCCCAGGGAAAAAGCTTCCCAGGAGATTAGCTAATAGTGAAGCTATTAAAGGTTTCTAAACTGGAAAGGTTATTTGCAAGGTCAGACAACTTTACTAAGCTGGTAGTTTCAAAATTATCCTGGGTTCCTTTACTAATTCATCGATCAAAATGACACGTTTTAAATTATAGATAAAAATGGAACAGATTTAAGTTCCCATCATGTAACCCCTGCATGAAAACTACACATTACAAGCCTCTAACCGTAGTAATTTTCAAGTGAGAATGAAACATTTGTTCTTCTTATTAAGTGCTGATTGACTACAAATTCACAAAGAGCTGAACCAGCCTTCACACTGAAAACGTGCAATCTAACCCAGGTGCTTTGAACACTTAATACATAACGACTCCTGCTATAGCATTAGTTATCTTTCCAATTTGCAGTTAAAGGTAGGGATGCACTTCAATCAGATGGGAAGCAAATATGCAGAAAGGAGAGAGGTAAAGGAAAACTAATCTACTGTGTCCTGTCTCAATGCAATAGCAAATCCCACCTGGACTCAAGCAGATCAACTCTGTGCCATGTACAGGCGCTACATCCATTGGTATCCCATGGACCAGTGACTAGGACCAAGGGTCTGTTGTTCTGCTTCAGCTTTTGAAGTCCTCCATCTAAATCAGTATCTAAATCATCAAGTCTTATACCACCTGCAAAAGTGGGTGGTGTTTCCAGGTGAGCTCCATCATTCAGGTGCTCATCAGCTTTGCAATTATTCTTAATACTAGGGACACTATTGGGGATAGTTCCAGATTGGGCACTGCAAAGCTTGCATTTGAAATATCTTGTTTTGGAGAGGTTGAGCACTTCTTACATTTGAATTCAAGTGCAGAGAGGAATATTTGCTGCTTTTCACAGGAAGAAAGTGGGGCATGAAGTCAGGAGGGGTTAAAAGAATCTGCAAAGCATCATTAGGCAGACAGGTCCAGGCAGGACTGGATCACACAACAGAAATCCATGCTGGGTTTGAGATGAGGCCATAAACCATCAGTTTTGTTTACAGCTGAGGTTGTCAACTCTGTACTGAATGAAGCAAGAGGAGCCAGAGCCTTCATGAGCAGGGCAGAGCTGCTGATCCTGGTGCTGCTGCTCCAGGTTCTCCTTTACTTGGGCTGCTACACTAGCTCCCTGTGCCACACAGGTTGTCCCACATCTCTGAAGTGTGGGAGATGCACACAACGTGTTACTCTGCTGATGGACCAGTCTAGGAATGGCTCCAGAGATACAGTCCCAGTTACAGTCTGTGATGCAGTAATAGTTGCTCTGGGGCTCCAGGCAGGGGTTTGCAGATGCATGTGTTCAACCTTCTCCAGAAAGTAGGTTCTCCTAAGGAGTATCAGAATAGACACCAAAAATACAGATATTGGTTTTTGGGGAAAAAATGATCTTGAGCATCAATATCAGTCATTTAGCACAGAGAAGGGAGATGCCCCCAGCTTAAACAGAACAACTTGAGCCTTCCAGTAGGGAATGCTTGTGAGTCTCAGGCTGGCAGATCTTGAAGCTTTTGCATCCTATACACAGCACTTGGAGCTCACAAGAGCCATGGCACCCCCAAAACCATGCTCCAAGGGCCAGTTACGTGCTGTCAGAGGTATGCGTGCTGTTTCATCACTGCCTGCCTCAAATCATCCGGTGTTGTGGGCAGCAGTGGTGGTGTTGCTTTTCTTTCCATCTGGCCCCTCTGTGTCCTCCAGCAAAGGAGTCAGCGCTTGCGGCTGCAGCTGTAGCAAACCCCATATGTCAAAGCTTGGATCATTCTCTTTCCCAGCCCAGGCATCTGGATCTGTGGCTTGTTCAGCTAATCGCCTTGCTGGCAGGGCTGCAAGCAGCTCTGGAGCTAAATAGTCCTGGGGTGGCTTGGGGAGGAGCTCACCTGTCCTACAGGGCTCTTTTCATTCTTTCTTTTGAAAGGATGTGACTCCCTGACATGAATTTCATAGACACGCAGTGAAAAACGCTACTGGATAATAACGACCTCCTTTCCAAGTCTCTGCTATGGTATCTCCTGCCACTTCTAGAATTGGTCCTGTCAAGATAATGTGTTTATAAAGGCTTTTTTCATCGTGAATCGGTTGTAAGATATTCAGGCAGCAGGACATATGGAAATCATATGAGGTTTTACTGCATTACACTTGAAAGTGATCTCTTTAAGAAGGCTGGGGCTCACGAGACACAGGACACTGTCTGATGCCTGACTGCTGAGGCATCACCCAGAGGTGATGCATGGGAAGATGGAATCTGAAACTCCTTGGTCTTTCATCTCTGAGGGATCACGAAGCTATCTGGGTTGAAAGTGTATTTGGTGCTGGTCAGAAACCTCCCACTGAACTGTTTTCCAGGGAGAGCATGGGGTTTGGTTACGTCAACACCATCTGTGTTCTCACAGTGTTTGTTTTTTCCATCAGAAACTGAAACCCCCACTGGTGAGCAGCCCAGTTCACTGGATCCAACACCTGACGAGAGGATTTGGAATGATGATGAGCACAGTGTCACCCGTCGTGGTGATGTCTCCTGAGCTAGCACCTCCCTGCTGTCACAGAGCTGAGAACGAGACATGAATGATGATGTGAGCAGGGGATTTCAGGAATGGGACTTTCTGACTAAAGCCATTCCCACCCTTCGTTTCTTGCCTGGCACATCCCTAACGGCATAAATCACTCCTTATCTACCTCCAATTATGCCTACTGCCACTGAACTCCCTTTCTCCTAGATGTATTCCACTCTTAGCATCCTTATGCTTTTATATGGTGTAACAGACCATAATTTCTCTGTTTCTGATCAGCTGTGGAGCCTGCTTATGAATCTGATCATTGTTTATATGGTAACTCTGAAGCAGTGTGCAAAGAGGCATTACACAAGGCCAGGTCATGCTTGCAAGTTTAATTTTGCCTTTGCTCTTCTGAAGGTGAATGAAATCTTGCACCCGCACAGAACTGAAGGGGTAAGAAAATGCATCAACCAAGCTGATAGAAAAGCAGTCCAAATGTATGTGGGCAGAAGAGTGATTTGCTTTGCAGAAGTCCTGAAACAGAGAGGGTGGAAGGAAGAAAGAGAGCAAGAAGGACAGACATCTGCCATACAGCTCCAGCACTTGTAACAGAAACGATGTGTTTGTTCAGACCAGAGCACACACTCATTTACCCGGACAATTCTGCTGTCACATGCTGCGCACCAGACAAAACCATACATCAAAGGTACCAAGCACTTGCTAAACAGCAAGCAGAGCCATTTATCATGCAATGTCACATACATGCTGTTTCACCACGGAATGCAGCATGTTATGCTGGAACACAGTAGCAGCCGCCTCCAAATATGCTGGATGATCAAGTGGTTTTGTGCTGGGCGGAAGCTATTATGGTGTGACCATCAGGCTCGCTTAGTTTCTCATTTAAGTTGCTCCACTGAAGCTGCATCATCAGCTCTTGTTGGTGGGTAAATTGTTCATTTTTATATATATATATACCTGGCACCTCTTTTGAGTTTATCCTGAGATTCACTGGTCTGGCTTCTCGAACAAGAAATGGCTGAGCAGACCTATATATTCTAGTTGAACATCATGAAGCCTGTAAGCTGTAAGCTTTCTTTAGGGGACAGCATGTGGGTTGTTATTAAGCCAGAAAACATATGTGAATAATTGAGGAAAGGGATCCAGCATTTAGCTCAGAAAATGTGAAGTCAGCTTGCTGTGAATAACATATCTCTGCATTTTGACCTGTTGCTGACAAGGAATATATTTCACTATTACCTGGATAGCAATGATCGGGGGGGGTTTCCTCCTCTAAATGAAAGCCAGTTGAGAGAAGCTGGCAACAGACAAATGATGCTCATTCCACCCCTGCTTTTACTTAATGGCTGCTATCAAGGTCCTCGGCATTCATTGGTGACATTGCTATTAAAAACATATTTCTTATCTGGCTCTTCTATTCCTACAAATCGAGCATGGAAATAAATCTGTGCTAATAGAGCAGTGAGCACACAGCCATGGGAAGGAGAAGAGGTGGTGCTGGGCTTAAGTCCACCAAGCTGTGCACCTGCCTGGGCTCAGCTCACCAGGCATCATCTTCACACAGGGAAACGCCAAACCCTCATCCTCAAGGAGACAAAACATGCTGGACTCAATAGAGGGGATGCAAAACCCAAAGGAGGCATGTGATGTCCCACCTAACCCAGCAATGGTGCTTTATCAGGAAGGACACTGCTATCTGGGTGCAATACTCCATGTGGAAATCCAAGGTGGTGGGACAACACAGGGGAGCCTGAATGGCAGCAGAGCATACTGATCCACTATGCTATGCACTCCTTGCAGGAGTCCATCCTACTAATTCAATATATAAGTATATTAATATGTCAATACGTGGATGCTGTAAGTTGCCAAGTGCAAAATAATCCCTGGCAAGTCTGTGTTTTTCTGAGCAGCATTTTGTGTGTGTGTGATACATGATATATAAACACCATCCTACTCAGATCAGATCTCGAGGATTAAAAATATATGATGAATTAAAATTTCATATGAAATTCTAGCTTTCTCAGTACTGGAAAACATTACTTTTGCCTTTTCCCCTTCATCCCCAGAATGGCTTTTATTATGGAAGATGAGTAAACGTTTCACAGTCTTTTCCACTGTGGAAGAGAGTATTTTAATCACAGGTGTTGTTCAGAAGAAATAAAATTGCCTTACCAGATTGGTTTAAGGTACTAGAAAACCACCTGTAATGGTTATTAATGCTGTACAGGCAAGGTGGGACAACACATTGAACCAGTTGAAATGTAATGACACATGAAAATGGCATCTTTATTTACATCAATCAAACATGAGTTTGAGGTTATGTTTTGCCTCCAGTTTACCTGAATTTCTCTATTTATTTTATTATCTGTCCTTGGGGCATGGACAGAGTTTTACCTGATTATCTGGAGTCAGCAAAGAAAGACACAACTTCAGCTTCTTAGGATCTACTGATGGGCTACTTTGGAGTGCTGGCAGTGTGTGTCATTGACAAGAGAAAACCCAACAATCTCAACTGCAATGGCATCGCCCAAGTACCAAGTGGAAAAGAAGACAGGGTTCAAAAGAGAAGTAAAACACTGGGTGCCTCCATATTTCATACTGGTTCAGATACTGCTGTTTCCTGTTAATTTTCTCTTTGCAAAGTACTTAGGTAGGCACACAAGGAGATGCTGTGTATCAGAACAGGAATCCCATTGCTATCCTACATAGTAGCCAAACCCCACCGAGATCTCCTAGGAAGTCCTGGGCTGCGTTCCTCATTCTTGGATTAAAAAGTATAAGGGAAATCTTGAGGTCTCAGGAGCTGACTGATGGGTGTCTCTGGGTGTGCAAGAGCCACCCTCACTGCAGGACTGTCAAAGGCAAACCCTGAGATATTCCATCCTGCAAGCAGCCCAGGATGCTGTTCCAGCAGGGAATAATATCCTTTTCCCTTGCAGGACTCCCTCAGGGATAATGTGATATGGTACCAAAACAATAATCCTCTGCTGTTCCATTTTGCTTGCAGCTCTACAAGAACAACATGGGAGAAATCGATCATACAAGATTGATGAGGCCACCAGGTGAAGTCTGGGTGAAAAGTGCTTCCAGATTTAAAACCAGCTTTCCCTTTATACTCCAAATGAAAGGACAGCTTTACTCCGTGAGCACAAGTAACTGGGGAACCACTTTGGAGCCAGGTTCTTCATGCAGTTTTTGTTTGTGATATTTTTCCAATGTGTCTGAGCATAGTTTTAATTTAGTGTCGGAGCGAATCTGAGACTGATACTGAGAAAAGACATTAATCTCCTTGCTTTGGCTGCACTTCCTACCCTGCAGAAATTACTTATCCAAGCACAGCAGCAAAGTGGGTCAGGGGAGGAATAAAAAAGAAACTGCCCACAAAACCCTTGAATCCCTTGCAAAAGCTGGATTAAGACTCAAGACACTGGGCAAAACCCGCTTGCCACGTTCTCCATTTCAAAGGAAAGGTGTCAGCTCAAACAGACACCAAAAGGCTGTAAGGTTCAAGCTGCAAAATCCCTCTCTCATGGTTTGCAAGGCTAGCCACAAAGCAGGCAGCGGAGAGAAGGATTCGCCTCTCAAAGCTGCTCTGCCTTTACCTCAAAGGCATGTAAATCCCAAAGAGAGAGTTGCTTCCTTGACTACATGAAAATGAAGTCAAGAAAGCACTTGGGAAAATGTGGGTGAGCAGCAGAGCCCACAGGGAGAATGGGGGGAGAAGAATGAGGGAGAAAGCTTTTTTCCTGCAGTTTCTACCACAAACTGCTCTCCTTAGGTTTAATAGGAGAGTCTCATCTTTTCCCAGCTCCCTGAAGTGAGGGGAGCTTTGCCGAGCCCTAGGGGTGAACTGGGATGTGCATGGATAGCATTGGAGACTGGAGGTCCTGCATGAGGAAAATAAAGAGCTCAAGTTGCACAAAAAGAGTGATCTAGGAGTGAAACATGAGAGAAGTATATAGTCTGCCTGGCAGCTCCGTGTAACTCCAAAGTAACCATCAAGGCTGCAGCAAAACCTTGGGCTAACTTCTTGCTACAGGAAAAGCCACTTCAGTGCAGCTGGGAGGAGTGGAAAACATGCTCCTATAAAATGATATTTGCAGAGTATAACCAGAGAAAGAAGAGATTGCACCATTTGTGAAAGCAATCCGTGCGGATGAGCAGGGAAGCACACGCAATGCTGGCAGCTCAGCTAATTAAGCAGGATCTAACATTAATAAACCAGAAGTGGAGGAAAGGAGATAAGCCCTGGCACAGGTGCTGGCAGAAGGGTGTTCTTCTCACTTCACCAACAGGAATCCAGCCACCCACAAAACCCCAACATATTTCTCCTTACGTTAGCTAATTAAAACCCCAGTCTTTACTCTGATAAACAGCACATTCACTGTTATTTATTTGTGCCTCCCGGTGCTGATGAGCCATCCTACAGGACCACAAGCAAGCAGTAAGACATTTCCACCTCCATTGTAGGCTAAGGAAGTGGTATCATCCTGGGGGAACCCATGGACGGAGAAGATGAGACCAATGGGACATTCAAAATCACTCTGGGCTGAGCAAGGTCTGATCTCACTGAGGTTAACTGGAGCTTTATTCCCAGTATCTGCAGGAGCATCATTACTGGGGATAGTCCCGGGCAGGGCAGAGATGGAAGCTGTGCAGTGTATGCTGAATGGATGCAGCTGACATCTCTCTCCTGGATCCCAGTCTTCCCAAGGAATCTGACCTTGATTGAGCCAGCAAAATGCTTTCTTTGCAGTGACATTGCCAGTGACCTGCAATGGATACGTGGGCCATCAGAGGCAGACCTGTGAGCATAGTCCACCTCTCCTCAGCCTCTGGGAAATGTCTCAGAAGACAAAACTCGAGTGGAAAAGCTGAAAAGTGCCTGAGACAATAGGAACAGACCTTTAGAGAGGAAAGCTGCTGTCTTCTGGGGTAAGAAGAGTGGTATTTGCACAATCGAATTCCAGAATTACTCCAGATTCCCCTGATTGTGGCTAGGTTTGTTCTTTCACTTCCATGTAAGCCAGCTGTTAAATTGCTTCTTTTCCATAGGTGTTTCCATGACTACTTACCTAAGCCTTCCCACTAACTCCACACTTGAAAAGTAGGAATTCACACAAGTTTGAAGAGCCTTTAGGGGAAGAAAAGGCAGCTGAGTCAATCTGTCTTCTCCTCTGGTCGTACACCATAGACATGCTGTTGGTTTCCACAAAGTGATTAGAACCAGAGGTGAGACCTGTGGACAAACTGGAAAATATCATTTGGCTCATCCCACGTGATCTTTCCTCACCAAAACATTAGGAAACCAAGTTGTGTGGTATGGAGCGGCCTCAGATTGCTCGCAGATGTCAGGATGAAGAGAAGAAGTTCATTTCCGCCTGTGAAGGGAAGGTCACCGAGGAGCACAGCTCATGGCAGCCTCCACCAGTGCATATGTCCCCACCACACATGACAAAAGGCTGCTATGTGGGCCATTTTTCCATGCAGACAGCACACTTCATAGCTCCAGCATGCATTAGGGTGAGGTTAGGTGTAAATACGTACTCAACCTCAGACACTCGCTGCCTTCCAAAGCGCTTTTAAAGTCTTTTCCCCTTGGTATTTGCAGGGAGCAGCTCCTCAAGGTGGGTGATTTCCAAAGAGGCCGGTTGAGCAAACAAGTCGTGGCAGATGGTTAGAGTGGGAAAATGCACAGCTGGAAGAGCGGTGGGGCTATATATTTCGCAGTGTTTGGACTGTTTGTGAGCACAGCCTGAGTCAGCAATCTGCGTTTTCTCCCAGGCAAGAATAGATATTTCATGCAAACTTTGCCATCCTGCTCTTGTTTCCTGTGTATAAGAAATGACCTCAAGGCAGAGAAGGAGACAATGTAGACAACTGCAATGCATGAAGGGTACTAAGAAGCCAGGAGCAGTTTAAAAGGAAGTTTTTCAGCATCTGAATAGTTTAGCAGCAGAAGAGTTCAAGAAAAGGAGGGGGTTACTGGGTGGCTGTGGGAGCCAACAGGGAGATGTAGTTGTCACTTAGAATGAAGAAGACAAAGGCAATTCTTTCTGCCTTGAGTGTGCGTGGCTCTGGGGATGAGTGATGCTCTGGAGCAGGGTGAGTAGCTTTACTTGGGACCACAGGATTATGCATATGAGTAGCTGCTTCTCTACCTGATAAAGGCAAAAGATGTCCCACCACCGAAGCCTGTGTGTATGCTGGGCACCTCTCCCAGGTCCCTTTGCAGTGCTTCTCTGCTCTGCCTGTAGGTTTGAACTGGGCTGGACTCATACCATGGTTTAGGAGTTTGTTCCTGGAGTCAGTCCTAAAGACAGGAATTCGAGAGTTTTGAAGACTATAGAATACTGATGTCTTTACTATCAGCAAAGCAGTATATCCACAAGACCTTCTTGCTGTGGGTGCCATCTGTCAACACTACTATTTCTGGTACTGATCTTTTTACCCCTTCTCCTTCCATTGCATGCATGAATCCTTTAAAATTCCAGGAGTTTTAACCAAATATGAATTCTAATTTTTTTTTAAACAAAAGCACTTTTAAAAGCCTGTGTGCAATATATCACACTTAATTAATTTCCTTTGCTATAAGTTCCTCTCTGAAAATCATCTCAGCTTTTCGGGGTCTGACTATTCACAAGGGGTAACGCACAGCCTGAATCTGAGCCAGTCAAAGCTCAACACCTCTGAAAAGTCAGCCTTGGCTCCTCTGGGAGCCAGAAGCTGAACAGGCCACATGAGAGCTACCAGAGTCTTCCCCTGGAGGAGATGCAGAGCTGGTATCTGGCTCACACATGGCTGGGACCATTCTGATGGAGGCTTGGAAAGCCTGGTAATCCAGACTGAATTTCAGCTGGGGATTCATGCTAACAAGGTCTGGAGCTGACCTCTTCTGCTGGCTCAACTTCTCACCATCAGTGACTCCCTCAGTACTTTTCCCCTTCCTGCTGTATGTGCCTCTTTTGAGACTGCCATAGATCGGGAATTCATCTTCAGATGAATTGTTGCTTGCCCAGAGTTTGTCACAGCATTGGGATCATCAGCAGAAAAATGCCTCAAAACATTCATCATCATTACAATAATTATTCCTGTGATTGCTGCTCATTCCCAGGAAAGCAACAGAAGTTTCTCACACAGCAATCCCTGATAAACCATATATTTATATATATTATTTCCAACAGGAAGATCATGCGCTTCTTGCTCCTTTGACCAGTGGGGGCTTGGAGTTGTGTCTATGTGTAAGCAGCATCGTCATACAAGTACCAGCTCCAGGCTCTGTATAACCTGAGTGAAAACAGCAAAGGGTAACTGGGAGGGAGATGTCAGCAGTGCTTCTAATCATTGCAGGCCTCTTTTGACACATGTTTTTAATTGTTAGGGGAAAAAAAAGGAAAAGAAAGAAAACCATTTATGAATAATCTAATAAGCTTCCCAACCACCTGTGGAACGTGGCTTCCCAGCTGCACAAAATCAAATGCAAGAATAGAAAACAGAGCATTCTCCGAGGCAACACACATTCACATTAGATGCGTGTCATTCCAAAGCCACAGAAGAAAAATGCATTAATGCCACTTTTGGCTCATGGTGTACATGCCACTCTGTAAAAAGTATCTCGGAGGAGTGCTTGTTTAAGGAACACGGAGGATCTGCTTCAAAGTCAAAAGGTAGAGGGGGAAGATGGAAGAGGGAAACCTGCTCCTTGGCACAATTTCAGATGAAAGAAACATCATCATCAACAAAACCCCACATAGCATTAATGTGAGGGATTGCAGCCCAGCAGCCAAAATTACTCAGGAATAATTAAGCATGTTTCCCTGATATAAAGATATTCAGGAGTAAGTTTTAAGTGAAGATAAAACGCAGAGCTGCATAGACACGGCTTTATTCCAGAAGTAATTTGTTTTCCTGGTGTGAAAAGAGGGTTATGTTCGCTGCCTTTTGGAGCCACCCAGCAAATGTCCTCATGAAGCTGTTTTTCATGGGAAAGAGCTATTTCATGGAGGGAAAAAGGTAAAATCCTGACAAGGAGCGGGGGAAAAAGAAGTGAACTATATTTTCAAGGCTGTTTTGACATGTTTTTTTCTACACAGAACCAGACTTCAAATGCAGCTTCTTAACCACGACAGCTTAAATGACCCACCCAGAGAACTCTTTTTCCACAAACAATATAGCGTCGGGAGAAGGAGCCTGAGAGGAAAAGCAAACAGTCCTTAAAGCAACTGCTTTATTTGGATAGTTCTGAACCACTGGCACTGGGGGCAGGTTTTAAGTCGGTGGGCGTGAGGAGAGGAAAGCTCATGGTTTTGATTTGAAGTAGCCACATCAAAACCTGGTTTAGAGATGGGAATGGCAGTATTTTGAAAAATACATCCTTCTTAAGGGGATGTTAGGGAAAACAATTCCATGGCCTGTTGAAGGATAAAAGCCAACGTGTTTGGCTGAGGAGAAAAGAAGTTTCCCTACAAGTGAGGTTATTGAATAAATCCAAGGTATACCTTCCCTAGTCACAGCAATAACACAGCAATAACGCACATACGTTGCTAGTGGGCAGAGAAGGGTCAATGACCAGGACTGGTGTCAAAATGTTGCCCTTTATTTCCCACCAAACGGATTGGATACCTGCAATCATGCACACAATGACAGCAAGAAACTAAAACCCATCCCAAAGACACTTGGAGCCCGCATTATGGATCCATTCACCTGCCCTGTCCAGGTATCACCTATCAGCAGAGAGCCCTCAACTTGCTGCTGATGCAGCAGTGATGGATGAGACACAAATCTGTATGTTGGTGGGCATGGGATGATGTTGAAAGTGGCTGATGGGAAATTAGGACATCTCTTGTAGTCTTTTAGCCATTGACTTTGGCTTTCCCATGCACTCCTGATTCCCCCAAACAGATTTGGTTTTTTGTATATTGTTGCCATTGGAACATCTGTTTTCAGATTGAGAAAATCAGGGTTCTTACTTGGATCCTTCCTTGCTTATAAATTGACCCCAGAAACTCTGAAAACTTTCCCATGGAAATGTTATTAATGGGACTATTTCACTGCAAGATGTTTTGGGTTGGATGAAGCAGTGTTTTCCAACAACAATGACAACAAATCTCATTAAAATGTTTGAGTGGCTCCAAAAGCACCAAGTGGTTTTTTGAGCATCTTTGGATCCTGCAGCATACAACATGCGACAACAAAGTAACATTATTGTCACCCATCAGATAGGCAATAATACGGTATTCACTTTGCATATCTGTAATGGACCTACATCAATGGCTCTTTGTTTGCAACAAATCTCTTACAAAAATGGGAAAAGGAAAATACCATTAAATACCTCCAGCCTCTCAATGCCATTCAGCAAGGATGCATTTTGGTCATTAATCACCCACATTTAGGCAAGCAGTTAGAAAAGGCCAGCTGTTCCAAGCCACAATGCTTTCCTTTATTGCATTAACGTCTCCCTGCTAACAAGACAGCTTCAACACACGATCTCCAAGAAGGGCCATAATGCCTTATTCCCAACGTGGTCATTGTTTTAGATTGGAAAGTTCATGGACTACTTATCTTCTGAAGAGTTTTGTACAGGCAATATCTGATTTCAAATCAGCGCTGTGTTTACCCGGCAGCTCCCAGGACAGTGTGAGGTCTCTGAGGAGTATGAAAGTGAGCTCTTGTTTTCCCCTAAAAACCTTCCCAGAAAGCACAAGCTGGGAGCAGTTATGGATACTCCCCCTCCAGAGATGCACTTTTGGGATGGGGTCGGGTACAGAACAAGCTCTGAGCTTCAAACAGGTGGGAGCTGTTTGATGCATTTAACCTGCACTTAATGCTGCATCCTGCTAAAGCAGTGACTGAATGACACCTTATTCCTTCCCTTTCCAGTAATGTGTAGTGCAGAGCTGGCGCATTTCCTCTACTCGTCTCTAATTCAGGCTCTTCCCATGAATCAGACATCCTGCTACCGGCCCCTTTTTCCCTGATACTCACACCCATTTCTCCAGAAATGTGGTTCTTTCTGCTTCCCACCACTTGTTTTCCTATTCACCAGTGTCCAACTGCACCCGTAGCTCCCAAGATTGAGCTTTCCCAAGGGATTCAATGCCGGGAGGGATGCAGGCACTGCTGAGCCACACCAGGCTGCTGAGCACTTCCAGGTAAAGCTCAACATGTATTTTGTTGGATCCAGCCCATGAGCATCCTCCCACACAGGACCACGCTTACCCCATCCTTGCCCTAGGGCATCCTCCCCCTCTTTTGGCAGTACCTCTTCCCATTGATGCCTTCCAGGGACTAAATCCACCACTGTTCAAACCCACAACTTTGGAGTGGGTTTAAAAATTCCCAGGGCACATTCCTACCGCCTCTAGTTTCCAAACTCTCAGGAATTTGCCACACAAACATGTTCCTTCCCTGTATTTGTTTCTTCAAAGTAGTTAGATGGGGGGTTGTTTGCTACCTGTCATACCTTGGTTTAAGCCATTTGGGAACAAAGTGAGAAAAGGGGAAAAAGAAAAGCCTCGCAGTGGATTAAGACTGCTGATTGTAGTCACAAGAGGAGGTATTTTAATGACAGGTTTAAGACTTGCTAAGTAACTGCCACTAGGATTATGAATACATTTTGTAACAGGATAAGATTAACAGATAATCCTTAAAAAAAAAAAGATGGCAAATGGCTTTTTAAAAAGAAAAATAAGCTATGAAAACTTTGGAAATTCACCATAAGAAAATTTTTTCCCTAGAAATGTTGACATCATTAAACATTTTCAGGTCAGTGTCCTCAACAGGACTAAATTGGTGCATCTTAATGCGAGTGGAACGACGTTGCTTTATACCTCACCCAAGCTGGGCATTATTTAAGCGAACAACCAAGTTTCTTGCCAAGGAGCAGCCTGGCATCATCAGCTGCAGGGAGCACAGTTCGCATGGAGCAAGCTGCCTTTCTTAGAAACCCAGCTCTTGCTCCCGAACAATGCTGTTATTGATACCTAAATGTCATATGGAAATTTGGAGGACACTTGGGGCCTTTCTCTTTCCTGACTCCACGAGACTTGATCTTAACCCTCGCCAAACTGCATCTCTGACCAGCCGTTAGCTCTTGGGTTTGACCTTTTCATTCTGTATTCATCGTGAGTAACACAGAAAAGGCTGTATGTTCATTCATTATCAGCAGTGGGAATGTACTGGCTGTAACACCTTCTTCTTGGCTGCATACACACGGTCTTATATCCACAAGATCCATTTAGGCAGATATCTGCTGACAATGAATGAGTTTCTAAAGTGGGTTTCAGGGCCTTGCAAAAACAGCTGAAGACCCAAATGCTTCTGCTTGATGAGGGATGTAACTGCTCACACACACTGACCAGTTGTAACACAAGCCCAGTATCAATGGGCAGGACTATGCCTATTCTATAGCCAGAAGAAATGGGGACTGATTTCTTTACTATCTTGTTAAAATGCCATTTATTCCAGTACAAAGAAGAGTATGAATCTAGAAATGAGTTAAAAGTGCTTTCAGGAGATCCTATGAGCTCTTTCAGTTAACTTGAAGCTTAGCTTTACCGAATCTTTTTTCCAACTGCAAAATCAGGGTGTCACTGGATGCAGCAGGTTTTGGAGTCCATAGCAGGTCTAAAGCATTTCTGAACTATGCCTTTGAGAGAACTGGGTTTGTTCATCCTTAAGCAAAGAAGGCTCAGGAGAGACCTTAGCACCATGGTCCAGTATTTAAAGGGTGGCTACAAAGAAGATGGAGAGTCCCTTTTACAAGGACTCACATGAAAAAGACAGGGGTAGTGAGTACAAGTTACTCCTGGGGACATTTAAATTGGACACAAGAGGCAAATTTTTCACAGTGAGAGCAATCAGCCATTGGAATAATCTCCCCAGGGAAGTGGTGAATTCCGCCATGTTGGACACCTAAGATTCAACTGGACAGTGCACTGGGACATCCAGTCTAGGTCATGCTTTGCAAAGAAGGATTGGACCAGATGATTCTTGAGGTCCCTTCCAACTCGGAATTATGTGATTCTTGGAAAAAATAGACTGTTATTTGCAAAGAGGGAAGTACTGACATTACCATCTTTGTAAGGTGCCTATGACTGACAGTCTTTCACTTAGTGACTGACAGCCCTTCACTTAAAAGCAGCAGGAAAAAAAGTCAGTGAAAATAAAAAGAAGAATTAATAGATCATTTTTGGTAGGAAACATCTGATTAGCCTTTTATGCTTATTCAGCAGAGGGAGGTGAGGATCACTGCCTGTCACGCTCCAGGGTAGATCCCAACCGCCAAGAGCTTCTTGTCTCCATCTCAGATACAGAGGCAAGACTCAAGCTATGGTATTGCTGTAACATTATGTTGCATTTGGGGGCTGTAAAAGGGCTTCCTAAGGTTACAGAGAGACAAATTCAGGAAACTGATTTAAATGAAGGTAGGAAACTTGGCTCAAAAGGACAAAATAGTCTGGACATAACCTTCCTCAATACCCACTGAAATCTGTGCAAGCCATTTCACTTATCAGGAGAGGTTTTGCAGCAAGCTGGTGGTTAAGTGTCAGTTATGGCCTTTGTTTGGTTCATGGCCAGAGAGAAGCAAAAACTGCTTTTTCTCCCAGAGAAGCAGTTTCTTGCCAAGTATCCCCACACAAAGAAAACAAACACACAAGAAGGCACCATCACAGATACCTAGGGAGATAAGCTGCGAAAACATGTGCTCTGGGCAAAAGTGCAAGGTGCAGAATGTGAGTTCATGATCTACATGTGTTCTTCACTCTGCTTTGTTTATTTTCGCTCGGTTTTGATGTGTTAAATTAAGGGATAGTTCATGGCCGTAAGTCATCTTCTTGCTGTGGAAGCCAAATGGTGGGAAGCAGGTATCTCGCACATCAGAGGCCAGCAGTTTCACAGGGAGGCTTCAAATGACTGGAGCGAGAACATGAGCAATTGTTCTGTGGCTTAGAATGTTGAAGTAACTCCAAAGTTCTAGGAACAAAAATCGCCCTAGGTCTCAATTGCAAATTAGAAAGGGATGAAAATACCTGCTCCTCAAAGTGCTCCAATTATTGAGATCACTAAACTGCTGGGGCTGGGCCTGAGTTTCCATTATCCTTTGTGGTGCAGTTCCTGCTCTGAAGGCTTTGCTTGGAGCAGGACCAGCCTGTGCAGTACACATGGTAGTAAGCCTAAAAGGGTGATTAAGGAGAAGGGAGGGGAAAGATGGCGTTCTTTTACTTGTCTCTTGCATGTGGGGAGCAGAGACACGCAGTAGCCCCCTTGTGTCCCCACAGATGGCTGTGGGGGTCTCCTCTCCTACTGCCATTGAAAGGGGGAGGTTTCCTAACCCCATTGCTCTTCTCTACAAATCCTTTTTCCTCCTATGCTCCCATCTGCAATAGCCCATACTCTGCTTTCATGCTTATCTGCCCATTTATCAGCTTTATTAGTGTCTGCAATACACAGAGGTGGAAAGTCTTCTAACAGCACATGTGAAGGAATCCCATAATTTGGAGAAGAGATGGTTGCACTCAACACGTACAAATGGACAGGTAAATATTTTTCTTTCCCTTTTCTGAGACATTTTTTCCCATTCAGCAATTGGCTGCATTATAAAATCAGTGCAGATCTGTAAGGGATCACAAAGACACCTTAAGGAATTTTAGGTAAATTCCAGGGGTACTGCCCTTCACCTCCAGGAGTCTGCTGGTGGTGCCTGAGAACCAGCATGTATATTTCTGGTTCATGTTTTAATAGTGCTGGTGATCATGGAATCATAGAATAATTTGGGTTGGAGAGGACCTTTAAAGGTCATATTGTCCAACCCCCCTTGCAATAACCCAGGACATTTTGAACTAGACCAGGTTGCTCAAAACCCTGTCCAGCCTGGTCTTGAACACTTCCAGGGATGGGATCTACCACCATTCTAGGCAATGTACTCCCATGTTCCACCACCCTCATCGTAAAAGAATTCTTCCTTACATCTACTCGGAATCTACCCTCTATTAGTTTAAAACCATTACCTCTTGTTGTATTACAACATGCTCTGCTAAAAAAGTTTGTCCCCATCTTTCTTATCAGCCCCCATCAGGTATTGAAAGGCCACAATTATCCAGCTCTCTCAGCCCATCTTCAAGGGAAGGGTGTTCCATCCCTGTGATCTTACTGACAAGGGGAACTTAGGCAGCCACAGCAAGGCAAAGAAAAGTCAAACTTGCCACAGAATTTTCCCTTGCCACAATGAAAACCTGACTGTACATGACACACAGCTATTGACATTTAGAACCCATCGCCCTTAAGTGTAGTGATCCCTGCTGAAGCAGTAAACTTACTGGTTTGTTCAACTTGGCTACTACTGCATCTGGCAAGCGTGCTGTCAAGCATCAGGCTAAAAGCAGCAGCAATGGAAGCTACAGGGTGATTGAATAATTTCTATTGCGTGCTCAATTTTATCTATGGTTTTGTAACAGAGCATTTAAGGAGACAGTGGGGAAACTGCTGGAAGCCAAAATCATGTCATAGTGGTGGGCTGTACAGACAGTGGCTGGGAACCCAAATATTGTCCAGTGTGTGGGCAACAGGGAGGACTGGATTAAGTAATACCCAAAAATATTCCTTTTTTTCCCCCTCAACAAACAAACAGTGAAGGTCTCCATTTGTTATTTATGGGTTTCATACCTTCAGCTGTGCTCTGGCAGTGTTTCCCAGTGATGAGGTCCACCAAAGCTTACCATGAAGATGACTCTCCTCATAACATTGCAAAAGTGAGATATTCATTCCTGGTTACTAAATATCCAGTTCCCCAAGCAAGAAACAGGGGGTTTAAATCATCAGTGGCACATTGGGACTTCAGAGAAATTAAACTAAGCAGTTTTTTAACATGCCTCAGCTGCCAAAAGAGCTTGCAAATATTGCATACCAATAATGAATGCTTTTATAGACTCATCCATCATTGTAAACAGGGATTGGATTCATCTGTTAATTTGTTTCCAATGAATAACCCAATCTGTTTAGACCAAAAAGGTCTCAATGCCCTGTTTTTCTCAGCCATTGAGCGCTTCCCTTTAAAGCCATCACAACTCATTGGTACCTGCAATGCCAACAAAACCACCAACAGCCACATTGCTAATGCGCAGCTCAACATCAAGGTTGTAGCTCTCCTGTATGTTTTCCCAAATCCAATTTAAAGTCATAATGTACTTTATTGGCTGCAGACAGAATATTTAAATTCAAAATATTTCTTTTCCAGAGTTTCATCTTTTGAAATGGCAATTGGGGATATTCAAGCCACATGTTAGCCACTTGTTTTCAGGATAGAGGGTGTACCTTAGCACAAACCTTTCTCTGTTTCTTGAAACAACAACAATAAAACACCCTTTGCCTTTTATCCACATCTGGCTGCAGCAAAAACAGTGACCCATGGAATTCAAACTTTCATACTTCACTGCTGCAGGCAAAGTCCAGAGGTTATTCTTGCTGTGTTTGGGAAAGTTGTAGCACTGTCAGAAGGAGAAGTGCTTACTGAAAAAACACATGGGGTTTCTCTTTCCAAAAATTATGGAATTAGTCAGTGATAAGAGACTTTTTAATGCCCTCGAGCCATTCATGAGACTTAATAGGTAATGGCTCTGTTAATTGCAAGATAAGAGTAAACAGTCCATGTCAGATATTAAGCATGGAGAGTGCCACCACCACAGCTCAGCCAGTCTGTGTCAGAAGCCATATCTCTCCAAAGGTCTGCAATTCCAAGGAGCCTTTTAGACATTAATAAAGATAACAGTGACCTCAAATTTAACCTTATGCTAAACACGTTATAATACCATAATGACTCAAACTTCCTGCAAATTCAAGCAGGTTAGGAGTTATCATACAAAGGGTGATGAATTTAAGCCATTTTCCCAGTACCATCATCCATAGATCACCCTTCTGCATTCCTGAGGACCACTGATTAGAACTAAAATCTGGTCTGAATTGAGAAACTGGGAGTCAAATTCATATTAATCAGAGTTTTTACTTTGTCAGGCAGAGCAACATGCTATGATTACTACAAGCCCTACTTGTGAGATGAATGAGTCCAAAGACCACTGTTATCACTCCCTTAGCTTCTTGCTGGAGGTACCCAAATATCATTCATGTTGCTGTCATCTGTTGAAAGGGGTTCCTCACATGTAAAGCTAAGCATTTTTGTGGAATAAAGATGTGAAAAGCCTCCATCAGCCTCACCATTCCCAGATGTATTTTCCTCCATGTAAGATATAGATGGATGATGGAGGGGTAAAGTAGGCAACTGTTCTTTGTGGCAGTGGGATTCAGGATCACGTCCTGTGGGAGAGGTTGTGCTCCAGGAGAAGTGGGGAGCAATGCTGGCACAGGGTAATCCTCCCACTTTTAGCAGGTAGGGACCTTTCTCTGCTCAGGTACTCCAGAGCATCTAGAGAAGGGGTGTATGATGGATACCATGGATAACAGGATGGATACCAGCAATTCTGTGGTGTAATGAGCCCTCTGTGCAGGAGGGACAGATCTAGAGATCAATTTCCACACAGTAAACGTAGATCTTTGGAGACAGTTGCAACCAAAGCTCTCTTATATTAATTTTCCTACTACTTGTGTGGGAAGAGGCAGCATAGCAAATGCAGTGCCCACAAGCAATGACCTGGCTCTCAGGGCAGCCCTGTCTCTGTGGTGGAGTCCCTGCACAAAGATGCTAGCTGGTGTTGAGGCACAGCAGCACGATGGCATTGGACAAGGAGCTGCCCCCCATGAGCAGGTCCAAGGCATGGTTTTCTCAGTGTATCTGCTGCAAGAACAGCATGCTGCTCCCTGGAAGGGAAATGTCCGATTCCCAACTCTGGATTTGGCTGGCATGCAAATCCCATCATCTTTCATGTGTGTGCTGGGTGTAGTGGGGAGGTGGCTTTACAACTTTAATGATTGCAGAAAGACATTAATCAGCCAGTAGGACCTTTAGGAAGCACATTTCCTTCTGCCCTGCATGTGATTCTGAAAAACATTTGGTTGACATCTTTCTTTAAGTTTCCCAATCATTCTTCATATCTGCAAACCCCAAACAGCAAAACGCTGACAGAACCACAGTTTCACAATATTTTGATTAAGGAGCAAATCATCCTCTCAGTTTTGATGCTTCCCTGTCTGTGTTTCCTTGAGGAAGGATTTCAACACTGAGAAGGCCATTGGACCTTGTTCATTTCAAGGCATGATGGTCTCTCTTTGTGGCTTGAGTTCAGGAAAACATCCTGAAAGCAATGAAGCAGCTATTTAAAAGCTTTCCTTTCTTGGTACAAAATTGAAGATGTTTAGGTCCTTTCTTGACTTACCAACATGGAGTCTCAGTACATGCTATAACAACTACATCGAGCATGCTTGAAATAGATACAGAATAAGGACAGCTAGCGTGCTTATGCTAGTATGTATGTGCTTACAAAACATTATCCACTACAATAACCTTTTAATACAACCACTAACAAATGAAGCAAAATAGCATACCAAGAAAACAGCCACTTTATATAAATGTAGTGTCATTGGCTATTCTGATTAGAAGGAAGGTCTGAGTAATAAACTCCCTATTATTTCTTTTAAACCTAAGCTAAGTAATACACTGTATCATATTAGTCATATGGGAGCTATATTCCAAGTATTTCTTTCCATTTGGATTGCCTAAGAGTTAACCTAGCAGAAAGGCAGAGCACAGTGATGACACTAAGCCCATGTAGATAAATATCATATGCTTTCCAACTTCATCACATTTGGTTTATATCAGCAGTGCTAAATTCCTCCATAATTCCCAAAATTGCATTCCAACTAGTTGACATCTACATTAGCTGGATGTTAATCCAGTTAAAAATAAATGCAAATTTTGAAAAGAGAATGAACTCAGATATGCTTGGAAAAACCAACTCTTCCCACTTTTCTCTTTGGGGAGACTTCAGCAGTCTTCCTTACCTATTCCTTTCAAGATTATTTTAGAGGGTTGAATAAGGCATTTTAAAATACAAGACCAAAAGAAAATGCAAGAAAGGAAATTGCTTACCAGCTTCACTGAAGGTCACCTTCATTCTCACCTCCAAACTAGGTCCATAGAGCTTGCATAGTAAACCAAGAATAGCCTTACTTCCCACCTGGGTCTATATGAATTCCCAGCTGCCCCACCACAGCTTGTTCCAATTGCAGATAAATGTGATTAATGAGAAGAGCATTCCTGGTGCATTACCACTGTTCTGTAATAAAATGGTTATTCTTGGTTTTCTTTCTACCCCCCAAAATCTGCTTGCCCAAGTTCTGCCATGCTCTGTTTCTGGGGTTGTCTATACTAGCACCATCTGGTGAGTCCCAGAGATATTACATGCTCCTTAGGAAGGTCTTCAACAGAGGAAGCACCAAAGGTGTGAGGGATATTTGCTCCCACATGGTCTCCAAGGAGAACCTCCTGGTGATGACAGATGAGCCTGGTCCATGCAGCTCTTTCCCCCAACCTTATTTGCTTGCCCAGTTTACTCCTCAAAGCTCCCAGGCTTCCCATGCAATAACACACAGTGGCATTTCCATAAGCCTGCAAGGGGGCTGGCCCATGCTGGGTCAGAGTCTGTGTCCCTGATTACCAGTGCTTTAATGTCCATTTCCCCACTCCTTTGATCCTGCCCATGGCATGCAGAAGAAAGGAAAATCTGGCTTTTGTCTGGAGCACATTTAACCCCGCTGCCCAGAAATGGGACCTTGTCAGTCAGTGGATTTCATGGGTGGATGAATGAGATCACAGCAGTCTTCAGTTCATTAAAAATATATATAATAAAAGGCCTTCCTAACTCTTGCTTTAGATCTATTAGGAAATTAATGCATTTAATGTCAGACCTTAATGGCAACAGACCACAGTATTGCTACTTTTATATTATGAATACAAGCAGTAGCTAAATAGCTCATCAGCTCCTGAGCTGGAATGGATTTCAGATGAGCTTCTGTTGCCCAGCTGGTATGAAATCCCTGATAATAGATCACAAATGATGCCACTGTAACCAGGGGCTGAGCTGGTGTGCTGCTAAATTGGTCTGCAAACAACAACCTGGATATTGGGATCGCATGTCCTTATCTCCAGCCAGGATTGTCAGAGGAGCTTGATGCCTGGCCATTCCTTTTTGTCTTTCACTTTAAGGACTTCCAGAATCCATATACCCAATTTCACAACTTCTTTGGGTGCTTCTTCTTTAAATACATGAAGCTTTTGTCAGGGAAATGCATGTGTCTCCAGATCTTTGTGTAAAGCAGATGCTGATCGAAGTTTGAGCTATGCTGGGTTTCCCAGTAAACCAATGATGTTGTTGAGCTGAAGGCTGGTGCATTCAAATATAGTCCTTCAAAAACCTGCTCTGACATTTGTTAGGGGGGGGTCTGCTGCATGGTATCCCCTCCTGAGCAGGAATTGTGCCAGAAGTGGGAGGGAAGGGATAAAATTGAGCCCACTGAACTTTTAGTGCTGAGATTCAGGGGATGAAAGACCAATCACCCAGCGCAGTGTTATTGCCACTGTTCCAGGACCCATGTGTGCATAGGTTGGGCAGATGGATAAAGCAAGCTGCTTTTAATATACATCTGTGCCATGGTGTTGGTCTTCTCTCCTAAGTCTATATTGTTGCATGATCTCATATATCCACTACCACAGACATGAAGGGTGATGCTGATTTCAAAACAGGGGCAAAACTGCAACAGGCGCATGTCTGGGTTTTAGCCAGTTTTCCATTCAAGTCCCACCAGGGCTACCACACTGCACCAGCAGCTCTCCCCACAGTTGGCAGTGCACTGCCAGTTCACATGCATTCAAATGGTCACAAAACCAAACTAAAACCCTTGGCCAGAACCAAAGGTTATTTCCTTGCTCATTCCAGGACCACTGCATGGCAACGATGGAGTTTCCCTGCGCTAAACTCTCCGACAGTGTCAATGTGTATGACCAAACAGCTTGCTACCAGGAGGAAAACTGGGGAAAACCAGGAAAGCCTACATGGTTTGTCTGTAATAAACAGCCTGGAATAATCCCTGTGACAGATCTGCCCATCTGAAATTTCCTGGCTTGGTTGTTGCAATGCTATGTGCACCCATGGGGAACAAGCAGCTACTTCCTCACCTGCTAGCTGATATAGGCATCTATCAGATAAAGAGAACTCCAGGTATATCCAGCAGCTGGAGTTAACACACTTCCAGCCAGAAAACAGACATGTTTTGAGCCATGAGTGCGGTTATTCACTGGGGCTCTCCCAAGGGATGTGATTGACTCTTCATCACTTGAAGACTTCCGATCAAGTTTGGGTGTTGGTCCCAGAGCATCATTACACTCCTGCAAGTGGGCTTGACACAGCACTGCAGGAGATGTAGGCAGCAAAGAGCAATCCCTTGTGATCTTAAAATAGACAGCTCAAGGAGGGATCAGACCTCAGAGTTCATGTGTTGATACGTCAGCACTGAATTAAGCTGGCATTCAAATCTCCCCAGTAAATCCAGCAAGTGTTAACATTTATTGATGTTAATTAAGACATTGAATATATGGCTGCAGAAATGCTATGGTTTTACAGCTAAAACTCATCCTGGCACCATGCAACAAGCTTAAAAGGCATGATGCCTAATCCTTTGTGTAGTCCTACCTTCTCTGTTTGATTGGGGTGAAACGAAGGTGTCTGTCAGCACTTGCTCTCTAGTGCTCTCATAGGGGTTTTTTGCTGACACAGAGACAGCATCACATCTCTCCTGTGTGCTCTAATTGCAAATAGTTAAAACATCTGATTCATACTTAGCCTAATTATATTAATCCTAAAACAAATAATCCCAGCTCTTATGTTGTCAGAGTGTAATTTTGCTGTTACTTTAAAATCACAGAAAATGGAGCTGGAAGGAAGCTCACAAGGTCATACAGCATGACTGGGTGCCAGAAGATCTCCAAACCATCCATTGGAGATGGAGATGCCCTGTGCAGCTGCCATCACACCAAGCAGTAGAGGCAAATCAACAGCTTGCCCCCAAAACCCACACCAGAGCATCCCTATCTTTAACCTTAATCTGTTCTGCTACAGATTTAAGCCTGTGATTTCTATCCTTGTTCCTTAGTGAACAGAAAACCAGTTTACTAATTTTCCTCCCTATTTAAATATTTGAATTGCAATGTAGAATCATAGCATGGTTAGGGTTAAAAAGGACCTTAGGATGATCTATACACCTCCCACTAGACCCAAAAAGTTCAGGTTGCTCAAAGCCCCTTCCAACCTGGTCTTGAACACTGACTGTCAGGGATGAAACATTCACAACTTCTTTGGGCAGCCTGTGCCAATGCCTCACCACCCTCACGATAAGGAATTTCTTCCCTATATCTAACCTAAGTCTTCCCTTTTTAAGTCTGAAACCACTGTCCCCTGTTCTATCACTACAGTCCCTTATGAAGGGTCCATCATTGTTGTAGGTCTTTACCCTCCATTCTCCCTGCTCAGGACACCACAAGCTTGATTCTTGCCATCTTCTTGCAGAAATCCCATTTTCTAGACCTCTCATCAGTCTTTGCTGAACAATCTTCAGACTTTCCTTGAAGTGTGGATGGCAAACACTGGACTGTTCACTTCACCCAAGGCTTTGCCAACCCCGAGCAGAACAGAAGGGATACACATCTGCGGGTGATGGATAGACACATGTATGACATATGACACTCTGGTTTACACTCTCCAGAGAGCTTTCTGTGTTTTATACAAGTTGTTTGGTGTATGGGACTGTCTGTGTGGCATTTCTGGGGCAGTCATCCCAGTCTGCAGCCCACTGCAACCCTTTTCTGCATTAGATTTCCAGTTCCCTGCCTGTTCTCCCCACCTCTCCTAGGGAATTACCAGGGTTTGCTTTATTCCACGCTGAATTGTATTTCGAATGGAACCTCACCTTGTCCAGATCATTTGGGGCTCTAATTTTGTCCGTGAAAGGGTTTGCAACACCTCTTGCCTTGTCATCACCTGAGCATTGTCCTTTCAAATGATTCTAGTACAAGGGAAATCTATTTTTCATGTGTTATTGTGTTGGTTTAGGGTTTCTTTTAATAAACCAGCAAAGAGAAAATCCAAGCAAACACCTTTTGTCTCTCCGAACCACCCCTAGTGCTCAGTGTCAACATACAAGTGACAAGGGTAGATTCTCTCAAGACTTATCCAGCACCTCCAGGCTTTGGCTTCCTCTGATCATTCTCTGAATGATTAGATCTGACAATAGGAAAATGTGCCTTATTTCAAGCCTGGACAAACCCTGAGGACTTCAGGCTGTCGCAACAGGGCCCCACTCTCCCTTAGTGAGCATCAGGAGGATGAAGGACTTCCCCACTGCTGGGACAAATGGGCCCCATGTGTACATCCAAAGACAATAGTCCTTGGCTAACAACAAAAAACACCCAAACCCCTGAGAGTTCCCAAACCCTGATCAAACACCTCATGTGAACTGCCAAAGGAGATCTCAAACCATCTGGGGCTCTGAATCAATTTTATTTAGCTGTCCTGCAACCAGGAGGGCCCTAAAATTGGGAAAAGCCTCACAACAAGGGCAATAATTTCTGAACTTGCTTTTAAGATAAGATTAGATCTGTTTATGAAAGAGTTCACATGAAGTGCCAGCATGCAAAGGGGCATTTCAGCCTTGTGATCCATCCATCGGGCAGAAGCAACGCTAAAGCAGCATTTGATAAGAGAAAAGTAAGGAAAAAGGTAAATAATATGATACTACTCTTGTGAATCACTGCCACACTGTGGGGGTAAATACACAGAGGAGTAAATACACTTATTACACAATACTGAAATCAAATTAAGAAAGTCTTCTGAAACAAAAGGTGCTGTCAGAGCTGGTGGGTTGCAACTCAGCTTCACAGAGCTGTGTCTTCTATACCCACAACGCTGAGTCACAGCATATATGTCTCAGCATCTATGTGAGCTATTAACCCAAACCAGAGTGGATCCCAGCCAAACTGTCCTGCTTTCCTGGCTGTGTATGAGAACCAGTCAAAGCTTAACAAGCACTTACCATGGTTTTGATGTACAGCCATAACCCAGGCTTGCCTGATCTGCAAATGTGAGTGAACTCCTAGCTGAACTGGGATGAGTCTCATGTTGCCCGCCACCCAGCAATAGTACTAATCTGCTTTGACAGCTTCAGTCTGTATCACCTGAAAAAATTCAGCCTTGTTATTTGTTTTTTTAATCCTTTTGTGCAATAATAGTATATCCCAGAGCTAAAAACAACGCTTCCAGAAAACAGCACCACAGTTATCTGCATTAATTCCATGCACATATCTGAAAGGACAATAATCTCAGCAGCTGATTAATGTGCAGCTGGAGTTTCTCCTGGATGCTACCTTTTATAGACCCTATAAAAGAAAGAAGACTCTGAGACCTGGAAATACGTGCATGGGAGGGAAATCCCTGCTGAGCCACTCAAGTGTATGTACACTGGTTCCTCAGCTGCTTCAGCCCTGCCTGAGCTTCTCTGTGTGGCATAGTAGACAGTCAAGGTAAATGCAAATGCTAAGAGTGAAGCTCTGGGATTCATCAAGGTGAGATGCTTTTAGGGTATGAAAAACTGATATGAAAAACTGATCTACACATGGAAGCATGCATAAGAATATACCTGCAGTTATAGCAGGCAGATGGAAAATGCAAGGCCAAGAGCCAAGATCAAGAAAATACCTGCCTCCCTGTGGTATATTATTGTGCAATTAGGTATGTGTGATAGGTAGCAGATGAGGATCTATCTTGCTATTAAACAGTGTAGTAAAGAAACCCTAAAAGCCCACTAAACTGTTCCCATATGACAGTCCCTAAATTCCAAGACATGACCCGTGTTCTACCTTCAAAGATACATCTGTGGACCACAGAATTCTTTTTTCCCATCACCATGCTTGAAACCCCCCACTCATGCTGCTGTATTAAGCCAGCCTCCATGTGTTTGCCAGGAATGTGTTTGCATGCTGTCTTCTTACACGGGAGACAAGCATTTTTGGGAGGCCAGGAGCACGGCCAAGGACTGAACGTGGGATGAGAGCAGTCCAATAACAGAAGGCACGAACCCACATTGCTCCACCACTAAATGATCTCCTGCACCGCTGGGGATTCGCCTTTGCACTAACCACCCCCTAATTAATGCAGTCAGGCACTGCTCTAATTCCATGCCTGCATCACAGTCCGAGCCTAAGCCTACTCGTACAGACACTAATGGCAAACCTGCTATTTATTTCAATAACAGCAGGATTGGACCACAAATATCTGCCTTCACCTGACCTTCCACATGCAAGAGAGTTAAAGCTTCTCTCCCTTCCTTGCCAGAAGCTGTAGGAGTCCAAAACCATTGCACCTGAAATGCCACCAAGAGCTGTGTGTATGCCATGCATTACCCCCAGTGTGAAAAATGCTTAAAGGGCATTTTAAGAGACGTATCATTTAATGAAAGTATAATAAGGGGATTCCAAAATTAATAACATGGGAAAGGTTTTGTGTGGACCCAGAAGCGTGCCACATTTTCCAGTGATGTGCCTTCCATACTCTACAGAAAACCAGCCTGAGCCCAGACTTTGCCACCTCTGCTTTGATGTGGGTGATCAGTGTGCCCACAGTTTCTCCCTCCTGCCCCAAGTGCTGCTGTACATTTACCACAGCAATACAGCACTACCAAGCAGTAACATTCACCCATCTCCTCTTTCCTTATCCCTGTTATGTATTCTGAGGAATCTTGCTGGCTTCAGGAGGAAGCAAGGGAAGACAATCAAAGCCCTGGTCTTCAGGCACTTGCGGCTCAGTCTCAATCCAAACCACTTTGCTGTGACCTGATGCCCTGGCACATAAGGGCACAGAAGATCATTTGTGATCTTCTCTAAGCCTTTTTTCCCCATAATTATTAATATTTATAGGATTGAGTTTAATGAGCAAACCCATTTTCATAATCCTGGTCATCCACTGCAGGCAGTGGGGGGAATTGGACAGCTGCAGCAAGAGCCAAATTATTCTTCCATTTGAAACACCCTTATGAAATAACAAAATGGGTTTGTTGAAAGAATAGAGCCCAACAGTTCCCACAAAGGCAGCTGGTTAGGGCTGATGTGCCCTTCTCAGTGGAACACAGAGGAACTTAAGCAAAGTCAGATTGTGGTAAATTGGTGTGAATTCTGTGCGACTGTCGAACAAATTGACTTCTGAAATGGGTGGTTTTCTTCTTCCTGCAAATGGCATTTTTCCTTCTCTAAAATCACTTTCGTTAAAACCTCCCATTGTAATGTGCTTGGTGTTTAATAATAGAAGTATTGCATGCTTAGAAGCAGCTGATTAAGTTAAATTACTTCTGTTGAGATTCAGCAAACATATAGCAAATATCTCAGTACTTTCTTGTTGAATGCAAGTGAAAGCAAGAGCATCAGATTCTCCGCCCCGTCATGGTTGCAGAAAAAGGGAATAAACACGTTCAGAATCAGGCCCAAAGGTTTCTGATACATTTAAGATACTTTATGAGATTTTCTTCTTTGTTATGGTTTTTGCACCCAGAAGCCAGGAGAGAAACATCTTTGTAAGAGAGAGGAGATCAAGCCTGAGTTAAAGACCCAGATGCCATTTATTCCCAGCCTGGCAAATGACCCTGGAGTATATGGTAAAAAGTGTGAGTTAAACGACACAGGCCTCCTCACCAGAGCCTAGTGAGTCTGTTTATTCAGCTTATACAGTCCTTGGTTTATACTTGGATGCATATGAATAACAACAAAACTTTAAGCCTGTGCCAGCTGGTTTGTTTAAGACTCCGACTACTTTTATACCCAGCACTTGTTGAAAGGAGTGCAAACGCCTTCCCACGATGAAACCAACCCACCCACCAGTCTCCGTCTGAGAGCCTTGGCCCCTCTTACCCTCACCTTGTTTCTTAAGGAGCTCTCTCCTCTCTTCCAAGTGCTCTACAGATGATGTTAAGGTATTGAAAGGATTTTACACAAATGATCAGACACATTTTCATAATTTCCTTGTATTTGCTTTTAAAATGCTTCCAATAGATCTACCATGATAGGAACTGAACTGAGTTTTTCCCAGGATTTTTCTCCTTCCCTGCATATCCCTTTCCACCTCACCAAGCATTCAGCTGGACTCATCTCCTCGTCTTCTTCCTCCTGTGCTCTGCATCTCTCCCAAGAAAGCATGATTCCTCCCCATCATTTGCCCTCCCCAGATCTTTCTTTTCCAATGCCAAGTCCTGTATCCTAGCAATGATGTTATGCTGGAAAATATAATGGGGTTTAATATTTGGTCTTTAAGAAGACTTATGTCTTATGACACAGGCTTTAAGCAAGCGAGGGGAAGGTGAAATTATGAATAACTTTTACTTTTATCAGCCCCTTATGCATCTACACTTGACTGCTTTGTGTTCTTTCTACCTGTGGGAGGACGCATCCTTTTTCCTTCTCAGTCTTCCATACCTCTAAACAAGGAAAGATTCTTGATGCCATTCTCTTTCTCCAATCTGCTATATAGACTATATTGCCTTTACAACTCACAGCAGTTGTTAAGATCTGGGGATTTGTCCTGGAAGAACTATTTTTAGCAGCCTGAAACCCCAGGCCTGACTGTGAACACTCCCTGCCCACTTGGTCCTCACAGAGCATCCCATTGTGTTCTGTCTGCTTCACGTGATGGGACCAAGGGGACAAAGGAGGTGGTGAAAGCAGCTGGGCATGACCCACCTTGGTATTCCCCATCCACACCATGGGAGAGTGTCCTTGGCAAACTCAGTTTGCTGAACTTACAAGTGAAATAATTGGATTGTGATTGTTCAGTGGAGTAACAGGAACAAAAATGCCCTTAAGTTCCTTATCAGGAGGTGGCACACAGCACAGACAGGGTCAGGGTGAAGCACCTCAGTTAAGTATTACAGTAATTTGTATTCACCAGCATTTATGGCCAGAAGAGAGACTGGATCTGGGCTTCTTTGTTTCCACTTATCTCTCACTTACTAATCCAGAGTTTCTGACATTTGTAATGTTCTGCTTTATTACTATGCATTAGCCTAAGCTTATAATGAACATGGTATGAGACATACATGGTGCAGCATATTATGAACGACTCTGATTGACGGTGCCGTGCAGTGATGACAGCACTGTGTTTTGCTTTCATTTTTGGAGACTAAGTGGCTTACATGTGGTCCCATTTAAAGGATGTCTGGGTGGCAGCTGCATTCTCCTATGTGCTTATGAGAGGGAAATGAACTTTTCAGTCCCGAAATACTGTAAAAAAGGGGTTATGTAAAAAGGCTGCATGCAGCTATTGAAGGGGAAAAATATCCTCTGCAGACAATGTGACTTCCTGTTTACAAAATACAAACGTTTTGGACATCACTCTGAAATGTCACGCAAGATTTTTGATGCTTTCCAGAGCAACGTCCAGCTTGGGATCAGAATGACTTTTTTTGAGAGCACTATCCTCAGGGAATGAGACTTTCCAAGCCTTTTCCATCTGAAATTGCCAATCTGCTTCCCAAATTTCAACCTCCTTCTTTAAACACAGAGACCTCATGTTTAGGGATTTTGAGTCTGTGCTCAAAGCATCACCCTTCTAGTGATGGGGATCTTGTTGCCCTTGTCTAGGAGGCAGCCATATACCTGTGACTTCTTTCTTTTCCATTTGCAGACACTTTGCACTTTAAAAGCAATGCAGCACTAAGAAAGATTAACCCCATATACCTGATGTAGAGTTAGGATGGGAAAAAGCAATTCTACTTCTGAACGCAGAAGGAATCAGCTCGTTCAGTTTCTGGACACTAAAAGTGTCACTAGGCTGGGCTGTCCCATGAGATGCTTCTCTTCATTAGGGCCAACAGATATTTGTTTCTATTACTGTATAAGGGTATCTTAAAGCCCATGTGGAAGCCAATGGTGGGAGCTATAAACACCCCCTAAAGTTCTTCCTATAGGCCATGGTTGAATAGGACTTGACAGAGTATGTCTATCTCCTCTCTTTTCTTGGGTGCTGGCAAGCAGCATTTTGTCCCTTTCCTTTTCTAGGGCATGGACTGCCCCACAGCTCAGTGCTCATTTGCAGAGAGGAAGCCAAGGGCAATTGAGGAGCTCTTGTTGTGCATTGGCACCATCAGCAGAGCTGAGGAGTGAGTGAATAAGCAAACAAATCCTGCCAAGACAAAATAGTCACTTTTAAGTGGAGTTGTGGCCTCCAGTGACAAAGTACAAGGAGGTTGCCAACAGAGGGCTGAGCCAGCAAAACACTGGTTTATTTATACATTTCAGCATACACCAAATGCATGCGCTGTGCTGTACTCTTTGAGGGGAGAGGAGGGTGGAAGAAGTGAGGGGGAACTGTGTGATAAAAACTATACTTTCTAAACCACACATACTAGAGTTGCATGTCTGAGACCAGGACACTGATTTCCAGGGAGGACATCTCGTGAAGGACATCCAGAGGTCCCTACGTCCCGCTTAGGAATCAGAGGCTGACAGTACTGAGGGTTGATGTAGATAGATACTATTCATTACATCTGGTACCCAGGGGAAAATGAGCAGTAGACACTCCTCACATGGTCATTCCCATCCCCAGTGCTGGATGTGGACATGAATCACCAAGCTCCCTCCTGCATCCACCATCATTCAGGGCACCCACGTATGGACTACACAAGATTCTCCCTTGCAACCCCAAAGCTGGGTCTCTACCATCAAAAAACCACTCATATTTGGGATAAATTTCCTTCTCCTTTCTGCCACCTCTGTCATACAAAAGGGAGGAGACAGGGATGGAAATTTGATGTCTATGGTATAAAACCTGCACCAGTTTGGATCCTGCTTCTTGTGCATAAACCAGACATATCTTTTCTTTTTTGTTGTTTCTTTGGATGTCTTGTTTGCATTGTTTTGCTTGTTGTTGGAATGCTTACTCTGATAAGCTGTGTCCATGAAGCAGTTAACACGAGCGCTTGTCTTCAGCATGCACAAATCACTGTTTGGGTCATTCCTGTTGTGAACGTGGTGTACCTCAAGTGCTCCTTAGATAGTCAGAAATCACACAGCGTCCACACAAGCTAAACTTGCCCTTTTTCTCCTTTTGTTTTGCAGCACTAGAAAGCAGGCACAGAGAGGAGGAGACCTCTCTCAGGCTCCTTGCTTCTGTCTGCTCCCTAAATAACACATTCATCACCCAGACAATGTAACTGAACTCCAGGCTGCTGCCTTCTGCCTTGAAAAATGCACGCAGCATCGTTTCTGCAGTATTAGTATCTGGGAAGCAAGGTTGTTGTGCTTTTCTGAAATCTGATTTAGTCTGGAGAATCTCTCCTCTTGGCAGCACTGACTGGGTTCAAGGCCTTGTGTGAGGAATGCATAAAATCATCTCAGTAAGTTGAGGAAGAACGAGGTGCTCCATCCTCTACCACACCTAACCTGGATGAACCTTGTGTTATGGTACAGACGAGTTCTGCTTTGGTTCAAAGCAGTTGGTTTTATTGTTTAAATTGACTTTTGACATTTTTTACCCTGACCCCATTGCACTTCTGCCCATACCACCATTAAAGGGTTATCTAATTCCACTAGAGGCCATCTGGGTTTCTCAAAGTGCATGAAATGTCAGGCTGAGATGAACCACGAATGGTCCAAGCAGAGTATTAAGCTGTGTATGAAGAAAATGGCCTTCTCCTGACAAATCCCAGAACCAGCCTGGCAAGGTTATTGACAGAAAAGTCAAACCAAAGCATGGGCCATGTTGCATGGGGGTGTCTCAGGCACAGTAAAACAACATGGGGCTCAGTGAGAGGAGGAGAGGCATGGCCAAGGGCTGGCTGAAGACTGGCTCAATGAAGGATAATCAGGGAACTTGTCCTCACAGAAAGAACAAGAGGAAAACTTAAAGTCAACTTAAAAAATTGAGTTTGCATCCAGGTCTCAGGAAAAATAAATGAGGGAAAATCCTGCCTGCAAAAGCATTGCCTTGCTAAAGATCCGCTGGGGTCAAGGAAAGCATGTGTCTGTGTGGTGTTAGGGTGTAATATCTGGGGAGAAAGGGTGCTAAGGGTGAAAAGAAAGAAGCAAGAGGCACAGGGGAAATCTGAAGGCAGACATCTGCCTCTTGGAGGTCCTGTTTGCTCCCTTGGGCTCTGTGTTCTGGGTGATGGAGAAAGCCGTGCAGTCCTCCTCTTCCATTTACCAGGGCTGCAAGTCTTAATTTAAGATGGCAACTCAAATTGCTTCCTCTAGACTGTGACAAACCCACTCAGCTCCAGGGCAGGGACTGAGACGTGTTGCAGTGAGTGTCACTTACTTTGAGTGAAAGGCTGCTGGAGAAATAAACAGCTGGTTTAGCCTCTTGCCCTTTTGCAGCAGCAAAGAGGTTGCCAAGAAAGAAAAATGTTAATAACAACATGGTAATCAAGGGAGGCAAAGGGAAATGTGAAGTGGAAGCTACTGAGCAGGCTTTGTCATCTTTGGAGTATGCTTCCCCCACGGGTGTTATTGGCAAAGCATCTTGCCACAGTGCTGGGCAAGAGTTGGGTGAGCTGAGTCCTTGTGTCCTTTAGAAGTGGCACAGGGTGCAACACAAGGATTCCTTAAGGCACATCGCACCCTGAGTGACTCTAACACCTTCCTTGGGGTATAGAGAAGACAGCAAGGCGGCGTGCAAAGGGGAGCATACCATTCAGATACACAAACATACACTCGTCTGTCGTGACAAGTCTACTTCATGACCCCATCATGCCTGCCACGATCAATCTTCATTTGGCTTTGAACATGGAAAGATGCCTCAGCAGGTTTTGATTATGGCAATGCAATCAGCACTAGTGATGAGCTGTGGAAAATTCCCCCTCCACACTTATCTCTTTATACTTATATAGCTGGCTGGGCATTGCTGACTTCATGCTGTGGGGAAGGTTGACCAGAGACTGGCACACTCAGAGGGAGTGGGAAACAGATTTTTCCTCACCATTTCTTGCTTTTCACACTAACAACCTGATAATGCCTCACAGCTCACTGCTTCCTGCAGCCAGGCCTGTGTTTGGGGTTAGTGATGAAGTCTGCCCTACTGAGCAATTCCACTTTGGTATTTCAAATCTGTAATACACACACACACAAAAGCATTAGGCATGATATTTTAGAGCAGGGAAGAAGCCAACAGAAGAAGTAAATCTTTTCCACATTTGATGAAAATGAGGCACTTGCTCTACCAGCAGTTATGGAATGATGCCGATGCTGCTGAGTGAAGCTGGATGGTCCGTGTAAGGCAGGTGGCTGCACTGGAGGGTTCTTCTGGCCCTAAAATGGATTAATAACCCTTTAAAGAAATTATTTCCTTTTTCCCCCTGCATATTAGAGCTAAAATGAACTTGGGGAGCACACAGGGAGTATTCACATCCTTATGGCTTTATGCAGTCAGTTCATCTCACTGCCAGGATTAAACTGGCAGCACTTATTGGTTTACAACAATGTCTGCAGACCTCCTGGTGCTGACATGCTATAGACCACTTGCTGGCCAGTGCTTCCCTGCTGTTTTCCCATCTGGTGCACACAGCAGTCAGACAAACAGGAACTGCTCGCTCTCAGCTCACTTGCCAGCAAGGACCGATGGCTGTGCGCTATTCCCATGGTGTGGAAAGGCTGTGGAGCCACTCAAAACCACCTCTGCTGTATTTTAGCAAGAGGAGCCTCCATTTGTGCAGCACCAGCAGTGCAGGAAGGGCCTGAGTGCTTCCCTGGCAGGGCAGCTCTTGCCTAGGGTATGGTGAGGCTGTCAAAACCACTAACATGCTGTGTCACCTAACATCAGGCTGTGATGTACTCATTCAGAGCACTGCTGACAAGAGACCGCTCCAAATTCCTGGGAAGCATGATGCCAGCGTATTCATTCAGCTGTGCTGCTGAACTGCAGCGTGTATTGGCCTCTCCTGCAGCAGAAGAATTGGAAGGATGCCATTTGCTGCTCCTCACATCATCTTGTGTGCAGCATCTTTTGGTCCAAGTTCCAGCAAAGAGAAATACCTCAAATACTGATTATTATCATCATTATAATTTTCTTTTACAGAGTAAGAAGAAGCACCAGAGCTTCCCTCAGCAGAGTCACAAGATGCTGGAATGCAGCTTTTCTTATAGGCAAATATGCAAAAACCAGCACTCTTGTCTTTTCTTAGTTATTCTAATCTTTTACAAGACTGGTGTGGCTCAATTCAAATATGCTGGGGAAAAAATGTGCAGCTTCCACAGTCTGGAATGGCAATGTTTTCCTGAGCTCTGAATCAGAGGCCTTGATAACAGGGAGCCAATAATATGTTTGGAGCTGTGCAATCCAGAGGCTAAAGAGCAACTGCAGACCAAAGGCCAATTCAGTGCTTCTAGGCAGTCCACAAGCTCATTGTGGAGCAAGTCTCATCATCTTGCTCAGGGCCAACTCAAATAGAAGCAAAAGGCTTCCAGGGAGACACTCTAGAAAGGATGGATGCTGTGAGGAAGATGACTTTTCCATGGCTTCATCATCTCCAGAACATCTTAGCTGCACCCATGCTAATATATGAAACAGCACCAGAGCTGAACATCCTACAGATGCCTGTACTAGTCTGTACTTTTCAGTTGCTCACATGCCGCTGTTCTATATTCCAGAATTCCTGCAGGGATTTCAGCATGAGCAGAAGAAAACACGAGTCATGGAAGCTGTGGATGTTGTTTACCTAGACTTTAGTAAAGCCTTTGACACTGTTTCTCACAGCATTCTCTTGGAGAACCTGGCTG